>VZQC01012262.1:405069-468154 GCA_009823505.1 Rhizomys pruinosus | reverse complement strand
AAAAAAAAAAAAAAAAAAAAAAGTGTTGTTCAATTACATCAATTAGGGTAGTCCATTCTAGTGGCATATATATATATTTGTTGTTTGTATTGACCAATTTTCCAAATTGTCATTTTCTTACCTCAATTCTCCTACTTTTCTTTATTATTATTATTTTTGGTCTTTTTGAGACAGAGTCTCCCTGTAATCCTAGCTGGCTTAGAGCCAGGCTGGCCTTGAACTCACAGAGATCCGCCTGCCTCTGCCTCCCAAATGCTAGGATTAAAGGCATGCACCACTATGGCTCGGCCTTTCTTTATTTTAATATATCCATCTGACAAAAGGGATAAGGGCATAAATAATTATGAATGTAGTTGTCACAGGAGATTCAGCTCTAAGATGACAGGAAACAAAGGAAATGAAATTCAGGGCCTGGGGCTGGCTAGCAGGTAAAGCACAGAAGACGTGTGTTCACTGTCCTGAACCCATGTGAAAAGATGAGTGTTGAGGGCTGCTCCACAGTTAGTGAGGTCACACTGGTGGCTTCAAATGATCTATTGTAATGCTAGTGGTATGAATCAGTCCTCTCCCTCCCAGCTGCTGGGCATTCCTAGGAAGCCAGTGCCAACATGTGTTTTAGCCAAGAGGAACTAGAATAGGCTTCTACCTCCAGGGCAATGGGGCACTTACAGAGCTGGGCAGAAAGAGAGGTGGCCCATCAAGGCAATCAAGTTTAAAAATGTCTGTGCGTTGATTAATTAAGAAAAAGAAATAAAAGAACAAATTGTAACCTCCTCCACGGAGGGTAACGTGATAAAAGTAGGAGCTAAAAATTGGCTAGGCAGTTTAGGGTCAAGACCCCCCAAAGAGCCAGTTTCTTTTTCAGTTGAGAGCTGAAGACTTCCTGGATCTGCCAGTAAACTTATCCTTCTGGTTGCTCTGTACGTCCATAGCCCCTGCACTCCTACAGGGAATGAGACCCACACCTGAATGAAAAAATCATGATAAAATGAGAGTTACAGACAGGGGTGGGGTGGGGGGTGGTGGACACCTTTAATCCCAGCCCTCCCAGAGAAAAGTAGGTCTCTGTGAGTTCAAGTCCATCCTGGTCTATAGAGTGAGTTCCAGGCCAGCTGGGGCTACAGGGAGACCCTGTCTCAAAAAAAAAAAAAAAAAAGTCACAGGCAAATTAAAACAACAGCTTATAATTCTTTTATCCCCCCCCCCCACTTAAGGCAGGGTCTTACATAGCTCAGGATGGCCCCAAACTCACTTATAATATTTCCCAAAGTGCTGGCATTCCAGGTGTTTTCCACCATGCCCAATTTTATCTGGTGCTGAGGAGGGAACCCAGGGTTTGGGGCACGCCCGGCCGATATTCTACCCACTGAGCTACATCCTTAGCACAACTTATAAATCTCTGAAAAGAATCAGTTCATGCTTTCCTAAGAACAATGATGAACAGCTAGTTCAAGGTCAAGTGATGTACAATGCGCCTGTCAGTCTCCAGTGTGAGGTTTCCTGTGAGTCACCCTGCCATTGTCTAAGCTGCCAGCTAAAGAGGAAGGGTTCATGCACAAGCCTGCCAAACAATGTGGAGCTTTGCCCTTACACATTTTAAGAAAAGATTTGTTGCTAACAGTCTCCACTCCTGAAGTTCCCACTTAAGTACAGCTAAGTGGCCATAATCTTAAAAAAAAATACGAAAATGAAGATGAGATCAAATTCATGAAAAAACTATGCCCTAAATCTCAAAGTTCCAGAACTAAAGGTACAAGTTTAAAACTGTCAGGGACAGAAAAAAGACACTAACTTTTCTCTGGGAGACTTACTACGTGTTTGGAGTCATAGTCATCAACAATGATTGCTCTTGGAATTTCATGTTGTTAGAGCTAAACTAATTTCATTCCAGAGCATTTCATTTCTACTCTAAAAGGAAATAAAACAAAACAAAAACAGCACATACAGCAAGTCAGACTCCAGCTTTCTTCCTTTGCCATGCCCTCACTCCCCACAAAGGAGCCTACCATGTGTATACCCCAGTGCAAGGAAATGATCATGAAAATGTTGAAGGGCAGGGGAAGGAGCTGAGTGGGTAGAGAGCTTGCCTAGTATGCAGGAAGCCTTGGGTTCCAACCCTGGTACAACACAAATGGAGCAGTGGGGAAGGGCTGGGGTAGGGTGTGTGCGCACTCCTGGGATCCCCGCACTCAGGATGTGGAGGCAGGAGGATCACAAGTTCATGGTCAGCCGGGAGTGGTGGCGCACGCCTTTAATCCTAGCAGAAGCAGGGGGATCTCGGTGAGTTCAAGGCCAGCCTGGTCTACGTAGCAAGTTCCAGGACAGCCAGAGCTACGGGGAGACCCTGTCTCAAAAAGACAAAAAAAAAAAAAGTTCATGGTCGCCATTGGCTATATGTCAAGTTTGAGGCCAGCCTGAACTATGAGAAACTGTCTCAAAGGAGAAAAAAAAATCACAGATTCGATAGATGCTATTGTGTTATTTCTACAAATGATAAAATTAAGGCTCAGAGAGATTCAGGAGGCCAGGGCCAATGCACTGAGCAAGGAAGGGTTGACACTGGAACTCGATGAATATGAGACTTTTCACTTCAAGATCTTTGTTCTTCTATACCAAAGGTAAAACCTGGACAGAACTTTCTATTACTCATCCAGCACCCGAAGCTCAGAGCAGATCCCTAGTGTTAGCAGCTGAGATCCCGTTTTTTCTTTTTTTTAATTTTATTTATTTTTGTATGTGAAAGAATGTACTGTCTGCACATAGGTTTGTGCACCCGTGTTATGCAATGCCGAGGAGGTCAGAAGAGGGTGTCAGATACCCCTGGAACTGGAGTTTTCCTGGAATTGGAGTTACAGACTGTTCTTAGCTGCCATGTGGGTACTGGGGATCGAACCCGGGTCCTCTGCAAGAGCAGTCGGTGCTCTTAACCGCTAGGCTATCTCTCCAGCCCCTGAGATCCCATTTGTAAGTTGTCTAAGTCATTGTAATTATCAACTACTGCAGTTGTGAAATAATAGAAAAGTGTTGGGCTAGAGAGGATGGCTCTCTAGAGCACTGGCTGTGTTGCAGAGGACCCATGTTTGGTTCCCAGCACCCACATGGCAGCTAACAACCATCTGTTACCCCAGTTCCAGGGGATCCAATGTCTTCTTCTGACCTCTGTGGGCATTGCACAACAGGGGTGCACTTACACCCACGTCAGTAATACATTCATATACATTTTAAGTGTCATGTAAAGAGATCTGAACCCCCCCTTTTATTTTTTTTATTTTATTTTATTTATTTTTTATGTGTATGAATGTACTGTCCACATGTAGGTTTGTGCACCCGTGTCATGCAATGCCTCGGAGTTCAGAAGAGGGTGTCGTATTCCCCTGGAACTGGAGTTAAAGACGGTTCTCAGCCACCATGTGGGTGCTGGGTCCTCTGCAAGAGCAGTCGGTGCTCTTAACCGCTAGGCCATCTCTCCAGCCCTGAACCCCCCTTTTAAAAGTGGTGTACTCATTCTACTTAAAGGAACACCTATAACTTTAATCATTCTTCACCACATTCCTCCAGTTCCCATCAAAATAGGGAGCTGGACTTGAGGGGGTTAGGAATTACTCATCATTTGACCAACTCCTGACTCCTGAGCTGCTGGCTTTATTTAGCTCCCTAAGCACAGGATTTGTAAAACCAAACTTGCCATTAGCTTTGCTGACTTACAGATACCTCAAGAGTTGAGTTGTAATCTAGGGTTTTCAAAAACAGCTTCTGGTGAAGGAAAATCACACACAGACCAGTTTTGAAAACACTGAGAAAATTTCCTTTCCTAAAATACACCCATCTTTGCAAATTAAAAAAGCTGAATAAAGAAAGGGATTCTGTCTTAGTCTGCCACTCTGTATGACGAACGTCCCTGAACTGAACTAGGTCTAAAACTTCTGCCAAACTCTCTCATAAGACATTCGTCCCCACTGTGCCACCTAAGCTCTGGTCACTTCCAGTCATGAAGTCTGTTAGGAGTTAGCCACACTGGAGTGAATGTAACATTTTGCTTCCAAAGCATCTTTTAATTTTCTCTTAGACAAAGATGCGTCACTGACAGCACTTCCGTGCCAGATGTTGCCACATCTGCAAACTCGCTGTGGTTTCACTTACTCATCGATTTCCAGTGCTGGAGATCCGACCAAGGGACTCGTGAATGCCAAGTTGTCTACTACTGGGCTACGTTGCCAACCCCACCATTTATTTATTTATTTGTTTATTTATTTGTTTGTTTAATGTGTATGAATGTACTGTCTGCACGTAGGTCCATGTACCCCTGTCATGCAATGCTACGGAGGTCAGAAGAGGGCATTGGATTCCCCTGGAACTGGAGTCAAAGACAGTTCTCAGCCGCTATGTGGGTGCTAGGGATTGAACCCAGGTCCTTTGCAAGAGCAGTCAGTGCTCTTAACCGCTAGGCCATCTCTTCAGCCCATATTTTTATTTTTTAGAGAAAGTATCTTGCTATATAGCCCAGGCTAGCCTCAAGATCAGGAGTCTCCTGGCCTCAGCATCCCCAATGCTGGGATTACAGGCGCGCATCACCACATTTATATGATCTGGGAACCAGACCGTTCTATTTTTGTATCTCCTAAACCACTTCCTTCATTTCATTTGTTGGGCTCATTTTACTGCCCCCCAGCATCTCTGATGGAATAATTTTTCCCATGCCACTCCCTATGGCTAGAACAATCTCCCTCTTCATGCTGAAAGCTCCCCTCCTCTCAGGCTGTCTTTCATTAATGAGGTTGAAAGTCTTGGTAGCCTCATTCTGAAGGACATACAAACAATAGTAGAAATTATACTACCAAAATAAGTACCCAGAGCACAACGATCAAATGTCATAAAGACATTTTAAAGTTCTCTCCACTTTCTAGAGCCAGCCATCTGACAGAGGAACTGAGGATTTTAGTACAGGAAAACCAGGGAGGTGGGGATATTTGATCTTGGACAACTGAATAGAGAAAGAAAAGAAAAGAAAAGAAAAGAAAAGAAAAGAAAAGAAAAGAAAAGAAAGAAAGAAGAAAGGTACAAGAACTCAGCACCACCTAATTTAATTCTGAGTTCAATAATTACAGCATGAAGTCAGTATGCCGGCTGCCTGGCACCACCAAGCCCTCTGCTCTTGGGCAAGACTTCTCATGTGTTATGAAAGATGGTTTTGGACGACACTACTGTCCCCCTGGAGAAATGGGGGGGTGGCCTCCACTATTCCAGGCTTGCTAACTCCCCCCTCCTTCCTGAAAGAAACATAGAAAAGTGATTAAATAAAGGGAAACTGATAAATGGAAAAGTGCTAAAATTCTTCCTCAGGAGGAAGTGTTCCATGGCAGTCTCCTGGGAGGATAATGGCATTAATTTTCCCTGCTTTTTCTATGTGTACCAGGAATTAAACCCAGGGCCTAGGGCATGCAAGAACAACGCTCTACCACTGGGTTATATCACCAGCCCTAATTAAACATTAATTTTGGAATATTTTGTTTTTCAAGTTTATTTTATTGACTGACTGATCGACTGATTGATTGCCTTTTAGAGACAGGGTCTCCCTGTAGCCCCAGCTGGCCTGGAACTCACAGAGATCTCCATGCCTCTGCCTCCTAACTGCTGGCATTAAAGGCATGCACCACCACGCCCAGTTAAGTTTATTAATTTTTTTGAAACATACTTAATCTCTGTCTGACAGAACACTGTGGATGTGAAGGAGTCAGATATACCAACTCTCAGTCTCTGGGATTTTAGCTGTGCCACGCAGCTCAGGGATTTTCTGTTTAATTCTATACCTGGAGCCAGCATACACACTTTTCAGTTTTTGAAGCAAGAAAGCTGGGCACGGTGGTCCACAAAGTGGTGTTACACAACTGGAATCTCAGCACTAGGGGCGCTTCGTAGGTAGAGGCAGGAAGAGTTCAAGGTGATGCATGGCTACACAGTGAGTTCAGAGCTAGCCTGGGATATAGGAGTTGCTGACTTTACTGCCTCCCCCTCAATCTACTATTTTTTCTTGTTTCACAATCGTGGCTATGTCTCCCTAACTCAGGCTGGGGGAGATGGAACTCTAAACTGCTCTTTGTATTTAAATATTCAGAAGCTTAGTTCTAACACAAACAGTCTGGAGGAAGAAAGTCAGTCAGCCTCCATCAGGCGTTCGGGGCCGCTGTCTTCCCTACATCAGATGCAAACCGTGCAAATCAACCCACAGTCCACCACAGTACAGCACCTAATGTTCTTTTATGTTTGTGGTAAAAAGTGTTTTTTTTTTTTTTAAACCAATAATCTCATGCTCAAGAATGCCCTCCCCCACCTTCTAAATGTACAGTCATTTTTTTGAGGCCAAATTTGAACAATCTCAATCCCCTTCAATTGTAAAGACCCAATAGTTGAAAATAAAAACCCGGAAGCTCTTAATTCTTTCCCCAAAGACATATAATAAAGACTGAAGTATGGCTCAGCATTACATAAGGCTGCCTGCCACCCACTCCGGAAACAGAACGGAGTGCCTAGCAACAGCCCAGGCCATCTCAGGAGAGGTGGCTGCTCACTGGAGCATTTGAGACACAGATGCTTCTCCTGGCTCCCCTCCCTGCCGCACACGTGCAGGGGGCACCTTGGATTTGAGCCACCTCACCAAAGCTGTACCAGTGACAATCACTAACTGATATTCGGAGTGGCCTCTATTTACCCCTAGGTTATATATTTAAGGGGAAGAAAAATCAAAATAGACGTGAAAGATTAGAAGTATATATGTACCCATTATTATTTTACCCACTTCAAGTTTATTATTGTATACGATGTGTGTGACAGGGCACCCGAGAGTCACAGCTTGCACATGGAGAGTGGAACTCAGGTCGCTAGGCTTTTGTGGTGAGTGCCTTTACCTGCTGAGTCATCTCACTGACCCAGTACTGGCTTTCAAAATAGGAAGTGTTAGTTCTTGTTCTCTCTCTCTCTCTCTCTCTCTCTCTCTCTCTCTCTCTCTCTCTCTCTCTCTCTTTCCTTTCCATTTACTTATTTATTTTTGGGATACGGTCTCTCTGTAGCATCGGCTGGCCTGGAACTTGCAACATAGATCTAACTCAGAGACTGCCTGCCTCTGCCTCCTGAGCATCGGGATTAAAGGCATGCGCCACCATGCCTGGCCTAAGCGTTAGTTTTCTTGATGGCATTTTTCTTACCCTTTCCCCCCAAGCTATGAGTTTTAGCAACAAAATTGAAGCATCCAACTCTTAGAAAGTCATGCATGAGGGTGCCTGAATGTTAGATGCTTTTCTTAAAATAATAATCTCATGTTCAAAAATAGACTTTGTATTTTCTTCAGACATAGTCATTCAAATTTCAGGTTAAATTTGAACAACTGTAATTCCTATTCGATCCTAAAGGTATAGTGGCTCCTTTCCCAGAGACACAGCAGAGGGTAGAAACCTGCTACTTAGCTGTATCCAGTGTTGCCACTCCCCCAGAGAAACACCTTTTCTGTGTTCCTTGGCTATTCTTCATGGATACTTTGGTGTGAAATACCCTGTATGAACTGTTTCTTTTTATTTTATTTTACTTTTTTGCCAGAGTATTGTTTCTTTTTTCTTTTTTTTATTATATATATATATTTTTTTAATTTTTTTAAATTATTTATTTATTTATTTATTTTTGTATGTGTATGAATGTACTGTCTGCATGCAGGTCTGTGCACCCGTGTCGTGCACTGCCGCGGAGGTCAGATCATATAGATAGAATATATATATATATATTTGTTTTTTATTCTAATTAGAGACCCGTGTCCCCACCGTATCCCCACCCCACCAGAGCTCATGCATTCTGCCAACATGCTTTTCTTTTCTTTTAGATTGAATTTTTAAATTTTTATTTTACTATTTTATGTGTATGAATGTAAACTGTCTGCGTAGATAGGTGCACCCATGTCGTGCAATGCCACAGAGGTGAAGAGATGGTATCGATTCCCTGGAACTGAGTAAGATTCCGCCCATGTGGGTGACTGGGAATCAACCAGTGTCACGCAAGGCATTGGTACTCGTTAAATGGGCATCTCTCAACCCATTCAATATGTTTTCATTTCTTTCTCGTTCTTTCCTTAAGATTCTCCATCTGGAAGTTGACTGTTTTGAGCAGAATTCACAAGTTTCAGTCACTTCTTGCATGCAGCCTTTCTGTTGTTGGTGTGGTTCTCGTCATAGTGCATAATTCCCAGAGTATCTTGGACATGAAAGCTCTCGGGGGCTGTGCACAAAAATACACTAGCGGTAATTGGCCCTAGCATCACAAGTATGAGGATACCACTCGTCTTATTGTTTTTTCTGGGACCTCATGGTTACTTACTAGTCAGCAGGCATGTGTCTTCTAGCTCCAACCATTGTACCTGGCAAAGTCAAATGAGTGTATTCCCTGTTCGTTACTCGCTCATTGGCTGAACTTCCATTGTTTGATGTACCACATTTTCTCTACCAGTTCATCAGTTGATGGGCTTGGCGTGTGGTCCAGCTCCTGTACTATATGTGAAGAGAGCTGAAATAAAACATGGTCTTGCATGGATAGCTCGTGCGAGTAGGATGAGTCTTCGTGGGTCATTGACCGGGTGGTAGTGTTGGCGGTGGCGTCACAGGTCAAGGTTCATTCTCAGTTTTTCAGCGGTTTGTTCGATGTTTTCATATGTCGGGACTCGCAGCTAGTGGATGAGTGTTTCCCTTTGCCACAGACCTCTCCAGCATTGGTATCATTGTTTTCTTGATCCTAGCCTCTTATTGTAGTAAGATTATTCTTAAAGTGGCTTTTGATTAGTGCATTTTCCTTAAAATTAGTGATGTTGGAAACTTCTTAAGATGTGTTCCTCAGCCATTCTCTAACTGCCTTGCACTTGATGAATTCCTCTGTTGCAGCTATTTGCATGCTCTGTTGGGTGGGTCATTTGTTCTTTTTTCTCTTTGTTTGATTAACTTTCTTGGTTTTTTTTTTTTTTTTTTTTTTTTTTTTTTTTTTTTTTTTTTTTTTTTCCTTTTTCCTTCTTTTTTTNTTCTTTTTTTTTTAATCTTTTCGAGACAGGGTCTCCCTGTAGCCCCAGCTGTCCTGGAATTCTCTCTGTAGACCAGGCTGGCCTTGAACTCACAAAGATCCGCCTGCCTCTGCCTCCCAAGTGCTAGGATTAAAGGCGTGCGCCACCACGCCCGGCCTTCTTTTTCCTTCTTAAAGGAAGTCTTTTTCATTTTATTTGTATTTTGTGTGTATGAGCACACTGGACATCTAGAGGTCAGAGGACAGCTCGCAGAGATTGGTTTTCTCCTTTCAGCATTGAAGACTTACAATATGGTCAGAATCTGGACTAATGAACTTTACTCAACCTTGCATCAAAAAGCTACTGTTAATAATGCCAACAAGTTCACTGAGCCATGTGCTCTTGAAACCCGGGCACCTGACCCTTTTCCCTGGGGACCCTACTCTGCCCTCTACCCAGGATAGTGAATGAATGTGGGTGAGCTTGAATTAGCATATCAAAGCATGAAAGAGGAGGTGGGTTCATATTTGTATCCTCATTAGAAGTAGTGAGTATTGAGAAGTACGCTTGATGTTGTGCATTGTATGAGTTATTTTTTTTTTTTAATTTTATTTATTTCCATATGTGTATGAATGTATTGTCTGCATGCAAGTCTGTGCACCCGTGACGTGCAATGCCGCGGAGGTCAGAAGAGGGCGTCGGACTCCCCTGGAGCTGGAGTTCTCCTAGAATTGGAGTTTCAGACGGCTCTCGGCCGCCATGTGGGTGCTGGGGATCGAACCCGGGTCCTCTGCAAGAGCGGTCGGCGCTCTTAACCGCTAGGCCATCGCTCCAGCCCCATGAGTTATGTTTTTTAAATTATTTTTATTTCATGTGTATGAGTGTTTTACTTGCATGTATGTAAGTATATCTGTGTTGCACAAAACCCAAGGAATCCAGAAGAGGGAGTCAGATCCCCTGGAACTGGAGTAATGGACAGCTGTTAGCCGCCATGTGGCTGCTGGGCACTGAACCTGGGTCCTCTGGAAGAGCAGCCAGTTCTCTTAACCACTGAGCCATCTCTCCAGCCTATTTATGAGATATTTTAGGTCTAGAGAAAGGGCAAGAATCCCCATAAACTAAGGGTGGATCCAAGCTTGTACTTCCCCAATTCATGCTGGTGAAACTGTTTTCATAAAAGTATGGGTGGGGCCTGACTAGAGAGCACAGTCCGCTGAGAGAACAAACTCTCAGAGTCCAGGTTCACTCCTGGCCATTAAAATTAAATGCTGAGAGTCAGGCCAATTCTTTATTCACATATGACTGCAATGTGGCTTAGGACCATTCAGGTCTCTAGGATCAAACTCAGGTCATCAGGCTTAGCAGCAAGCACCTTTACCTGCTGAGCTGTCTTGCCAGTCCTAGTTCTTGCTTTTGTGCGCTAGTAACATTCTCTCCCAGTCTTTTTTTTTTTCTGCTCCCAGTGGGGCCTTATCTCTGACAGAGAAGTGTTTGGTTTCTATTCCAATTTATCATTACCAGCCCCTTCCCTTAACTAATGCTTCTGTGTCCTATTTAGGATTGCTTTCTGTATTTGCCACAAAAGCATTTTTCCATATTCTAGAAAGTATTATTTTTGGTTTGCAACCCGGCTAGAACTGATTTTTTTGTGTGTGGTTGGAAGCAGGTGGCTGTGCTCAGAGAAACAAGGATGCATAACTAATGCAAGGTGTTATAAATAACCTTCGTTCCTGCTGTACAGTGCCACCTTTGGCATGAGACAGGTGAGTGTGTTGGGATCTCTCAGTACACATGGTGTTTCTCTATTGGGTCTGTCTGTTCTTGCATGGAGGCCATGCTGTCTTAGTTACAGCTTTATAATACTTTTCAGTATTGGACTGAGTCATTCAGCCCACCAACACTATGAGATCAGTATATCACTTACTTTTTTCTCTTGTTCTGAGACAGAGACTCCTTGTAGCTGCCGCGAACCTGGAACTTGCTATATAGACCAGGCTGGCCTCAATCTCAGAGATCCATTTGCCTCTGCTGGGATTAAAGGCATGCACTCCCCCAACCATTCTATTATTTTTGTCATTTGCTTTTCTAATTTAAGACTGTCTTAGAAAGCCTTTGCCCTTCATATTTTCACACGTTTTAGATATAACTTGCTAATTTTTTTTCATGAAGTCCACTAGTTCTCGACTTCGTGAATTTACTGAGTTTATTCACTTAGAAGATCCACGGCCAATCTGTCAAACTATTCTCTGGGTTCTATTTTTAAAAAAGTCTCAAATCTAATTACACTACCACTCTGGTCCAAGTCACCACCTATCTCTGCTGTTTATTAATTACCTCGCCTCCCAGCTTCCATCTTTGTCCCCAGATGGTCTGTCCTCCTCAGCAGAGACCTTTTATTAATATACGACATCTGATAGTGCTATTCCTCTGCTCAATGCCTGGCTCCCCACTTCCTCAAAGTCAGTACCTGGGCCTTTCAACAATGGCCTGAGTCACTGGAGGCTCCTACTCTGCTCCAGCCACAGGGATCTGATCCAGTCATCTGTCACAGCCCAGCTTCAAGGCTTGCCCTTGGCTGGCATCCGTACTGGGATTTCTATTCCCAGCTAAGCTTAGCTCTTGAGCAGCCAGAACCCTCACCTTCTGAAAGTCTTTGTTCAATTGTCAACTTCTCAACTGAGGACTTCCTTAACCACCACATTAAAAACGATGTCACCCTACCTCCAGACTAAAGAAAACTCAAACAAAATGTTTTCTATAAGACAGTGGGGGAAAGAGATACCTATAATAAGCATAGCAATTTAAAAGGCAAATTTTCATTTGTTTCAGAGAGCCAATTCTCTTCTTATATTTACAGAAGTAAGACCACTACAGAAATTTAGCTAAGACATAACAAATACCACATAGCGACAGATGAAAACCCTTATGTTGACTAGAGAGCTCAGTTGGGTTTTGTTTTTTTTGCCTTCATTTTTAATGTGTGGAGAACTGTAAGTCACGTGGTCTTTGGTTCAGCAATGTCAATCCCTAATACATATTATTCAAAGAGACTGGGCATGCTGTTCAAAATCTCAAGGGTATGTTTTCTTTTTTTTTTTTAAATGAAATTTTTTTTTTTAATTTCCCCTGGAACTGGAGCTCTCCTGGAATTCGAGTTACAGATGGTTCTCAGCCACCATGTGGGTGCTGGGGATCGAACCCGGGTCCTCTGCAAGAGCAGTCGGCGCTTTTAACTGCTAGGCTCTCTCTCCAGCCCTCAAGGGTGTTTTCAATAGCACTTTTTAACATGTTTCTTGTTTGTTTTGGGGAGTTTATTTTGAGACAATCTCTCAGGCTGCCCTCCATCTACACAGACTCCCCCTAACTCTACTAAGGGCTGGGATTAAAGGCATGGGCTAACATGGCCAGTACAGAAACATTACTTTTTAAATTTACTATATACCTTATGGTCTATACTGGAGAATATACATAATGTAGCTGCAAGCTATGAGAGCTGACAAGACAAATGCACGTGACCCCCAATATTCATACGAAGATGAGGACCCCACCTTATAAACCCCTCTCTACCTCTCTGCCCTTCCCCACCTGTCACCCTAGCTCAGCACCTCACAGTTTTCATCACTTAAACTCCTGGTTCCCTCTCCTGTTTCCCTTCTCAAGGGTGACACCTCCCACTCAGTCGAATCATCAAGCTAGGAGTCTCAAACCTCCTCCTCGATAACCTCCTGATAACCAACGTCACACCCCTAGCCTCAATCTCTCCCATCTGCCCCCCTGTCTCAAATACTTCGACCTTCATTCTGACCCTTAATTTTCATGGGAACTCTGTGTCCTCACTCACTTCCCCCAGACCCCTTGTTAATAATAGTTCCTAAATTCTTTCAACAGCTTTCCTTGTTTTCTTAATAAAGATAAAAACTCCAGACTATGGAAAATTTGACCTAGTTGACATAATTCTTCTGACTCCTGTCATCTCATCTTATTCTGTGTTCAGTGACACGGACTGCTTATTCCTCAACAGGGCCACGCTGTTCTTCTATGCACTGGCATGTTTTGTTCTCTCTCACTGGGTACTGCCTCTCCATAGTCAAAGGCTGTTTTCTCTGGGAGGTTTTCTTGCCTGTCTGCGTGTGGACCCCCTCCCCTATGATGCCACCCTGTCTTGCACAGCGTGACTTCCTGCACCCACTGACCTTTTAGTGAGCTTCCTCCTATAGAACACAAGATACCTTGTGACCATCTTGTGATACCTTGTGATCACGCAACGCCACGAGGCACAGGGCATGCACTCCCTAAGGGTGACTAGTAATTATAGTCATGTCTGTTCACCACCTGTGGCCTGTATGTTGGAAATCCCTTTAGGACAGAACCTGTCGTGTTTGGTGTTGCATCCTTATTAAACACTTGCAGAAGAAAACCCCCAAGCACCCTTTAGTGTGGACAGAAAGCCATTATTGACTCATCTTCACATAGAACCTAATACACACATGCGGCCCAAGGTGAGCCCTAAAAATGATAAAGTGAGCGAAGAAATCATTCAATCTGATTGTTCTATGACTTTCCCAATTTGACACAAAGTATTTAAATCATAATTTATAAATCCGTGAAGTTGAAAAAGCAGAAATTAGTCCTTTCTTTTAGCAGCTGGAGTGTCAATGCTCACATACATGAAAATGCCCATGGTTCCCAATACTATAATTTTTTGGATTGATGGTCATTTCTTCATTTCTGATTCATCAGTATTTTGTACAGAGAATTTACATCTAACGTTTAAAATGTCTTTTCTTTACTTTTTTTTTTTTTTGAGACAGGTTCTCCCTATAGCTCCAGCTGTCCTGGAACTCAACACTGTAGACCAGGCTGGCGTTGAAATCTCAGAGATCCGCTTGCCTCTGCCTCCAGAGTGCTAGGATTAAAGGCGTGTGCCATCATGCCCGGCTTAAAGACAGTTCTTGGCCACCACATGGGTGCTTGGAATCGAATCCGGGTCCTCTGCAAGAGTAGTTGGCGCTCTTAACCACTGAGCTATCTCTCCAGCCCCCAAATGTCTTTGCTTTTCACAGAGTGTTTTTCTTATTTGGTTTTTGGCCAGAGACTTACCTTTTCCTTATTTTCTTTTTTCAAAATTAGTTTCTATAACAACAGAGCAAATTATATTTTAAATACCATATAGCTTTTCTTAGATTTAGGGAGGGGACATGTAAGAGAACTGGGCAGACTCCAACAGCTTCTTTCTTTAAAAAAATTATTTTTATGTGTATGAGTGTATTGTCTTTTATAAAGATTTCTTTCTTTTTCTTGTTTTTCCATTTTTCATGTCGGATGGGGATGTGCTGATATCCTAACAAGGTTTGTAGGAGGCCCATGTCACACAACAGCATGAATAACTAATCATCACACTTGTGAACCAAGAAAGGATCTTATTTCTTATTTTAAATTATGCGAATGTGGGGCTGGAGAGATGGTTCAGCAGTTAAGAGCACCGACTGCTCTTGCAGAGGACCCAGGTTCGATTCCCAGCACCCACATGGTGGCTAAGAACTGTCTTTAACTCCAGTTCCAGGGGAATCTGACGGCCTCTTCTGACCTCCAAGGCATTGCACAACACAGGTGCAGCAACCTGCATGCAGACAGTACATTCATACACATAAAAAAAAAATGTGAATATATGTGTCTGTATGTTGGTATGTCCATATGCAGGTGCTCTTAGAGTCTGGATGAGGGCGCTGGATCCCCTGGAACTGTAGTTCTAAGTGGTTGTGAGCCACTTGGATGCTGGGAACTGAACTCAGGACTTCTGCAAGAGCAGTGTATACTCTTAACCACTGAGCCATCTCTCCAGCCCCAAGGTTTTATTTCCTTGAGAGATTTATTCTTATAATTCAAGCTACCTTTCCAGTTAAATTTTAGTAACTTTTGGTAGTATGCATTGTGATCACATGGGCCTGACAAATTATGCATTTTCCTCTGTACTGCAAGTCAGTTTTTCTTACTGACAGAACAGAGACCATCCTAAGAACTTCAGTCATTTTGTGAGGAAGAAAGCAAAAAAGGGGGAGAAGTATAATTTGGTTTAAATGCTTGACTTCAGATTCATTAGTTCTGGGAAAAGGGTGAATGTATCAGAATTCTTCTAATACAGGAAACAGCTTTCAAAGGTAATCCCAGAAACTGGGGGTGGGGCTCAGTGGTAGGCACCTCCCTAACATCACCAGGCCTGGAGAAACAAAAGACAAAACTGACAACAATAGAAGCTTATGATGTAATTGGATGAGAAAGATCAGAAGACAAATGCCATTTTCTAGCAGGAGAACTGTGGCCTCTGCCAGGGTGGTGGCTACTTTAAGCCACCGAATTTCAGGCTGGTCTGTTACACAGCGCTAAATAATAGAAAGAACCCAGGAGCCCCAGGGTCTGTGAGCTATGAACAGAACCCTGGGTTCAGAAGCCAGGGGTGACTGGTACTCTCTGCTGTGGAGCATGGGAAGTTGATCAAGTGTCAAGAAAGGTGGTGATGACACAGTGGGGAGCAGTAGCAGAGGACGCCACAGCAGGTGGCAACTAACTGCACATGTGACTGCCGGAGAGGAGTGAAGTGGCCTCATTAGGTAGGTTAGGGTCTAGTACATTCAGGTCAAACTGTTAAAGTCCTGATACTCAAGACCCACAATTGGCACCTTTAGGATCTCATGCTATAAAAGCAGGTTCAGAGCCTTCAGAAAGTTATCTCCTCATCGGTCGCTGTCCTATAATTCTAACGATATTCTTGTCTTTTTTTTTTTTTTTTTTTTGAGACAAGAGTCGCCCTGTAGCCCCAGGCTGTCCTGGGAATTCACTCTGTAGACCAGGCTGGCCTTGAACTCACAAAGATCCACCTGTCTCTGCCTCCCAAGTGCTAGGATTAAAGGCGTGCACCACCACACCCGGCTCTAAAAATATTCTTACAGATGCGCTGCCATGTTGCTGTTTTGCAAGTGGACTCTTTCAATTAAAAAAAAATTATTTTAATTTTACATGTGTGTTAGGCCTTCATGTATGTAACTGCACCCATGTCAAGTAGTGCCTGCGGAGGACAGAAGAGGCTGTAAGATCTCCTGGAACTGGAGTTACAGATGGTTGTTGGTCACTCAAGTGGGTGGTGGAATTGGAACCTGGGTCTTCTGCCAGAACAACTAGTGCTCTTAACCACTGAGCCATCTCTCCAGCTCACAAGTGGAGTATTTCAAAGGAAGGAGTGACAGATGTACATTTCCATGTAGGGGATACGAGTCAGTCACTCTGAATATTGCTTTTGTGCCTTTTAGCAACCTCTGTGAGGTCATCACAAACAGAATCGCCCCTTTATTAGAGGGTCAAGAGTTACATACAGCCACTGAGAAGTGAGGTCATGAATCCTGACCCTACACACTAGGATAATGGCTCTATGCACTTGTATTCCATGAAAACCTAAATGCTATAAGCTAAGGACAGTGACAGAAAAATATCACATTTGTCTGGGAGGATTTCTTTTTTTTTTGGCCTTTTTGAGACAGGGTCTCCCTGTAGCCCCAGCTGTCCTGGAACTCGCTCTGTAGACCAGGCTGGCCTTGAACTCAGAAAGATCCGCCTGCCTCTGCCTCCCAAGTGCTAGGATTAAAGGCGAACACCACCACGCCCGGCCGAAGGATTACTTCTTATTTAAGAAACTATTTATTTGTATGTGTATTTGTGTGTGTGTGTGTGTGTGTGTGCGCGCGTGCGCGTGCGCGCACATGTATGGCATGGTGTACAGGTGGAGGGCAGATGAGTTGGTTCTCTCCTTCTACCATGTGGGGCCTGGGGATTCAGCTCAGGTTATTCAGCTTGGTACTAAGCTCCCTCACCTGTTGTTGACCCGTCTCGATGGCCCTGGAAGCATTACTCCTACAGGCCACTGACTTTTTGCTTCTTGGTAAGTTTCTGAATATCTTTTAAGATCTCAGATTTCTTCATTTTAGTATCATGAAATCATCTAACAAAAGACATTTAGCCATTTTTGTTTTGTTTTAAAATGGTCATGATATTCAGCAGCTTGATTCCTTGAGTTTTTCTTTTCCTTTTTTTGGTCTTTTTGAGACAGGGTTTCCCTGCAGCCCCAGCTGGCACCCCGTCCTCTACACGCGTGCTGTGGGCACCCCATCCTCTACACGTGTGCTGTGGGTGCCCTGTCCTCTACATGCATGCTGTGGGTGCCCTGTCCTCTACACGCATGCTGTGGGCACCCTGTCCTCTACATGCATGCTGTGAGGGCCCCATCCTCTACACGCGTGCTATGGGTGCCCCGTCCTCTACATGCCTGCTGTGGGCGCCCTGTCCTCTACAAGCATGCTGTGGGCACCCCGTCCTCTACATGCCTGCTGTGGGCGCCCTGTCCTCTACATGTGTGCTTTGCTCATGTGGGTCCTTCTCTGAAATATTGTTAAAAAGTAAAACAGAAAACTCTCATCTGACAGTAAGTGCAAGTGGGAAAGAAAGCATTTAATGAGCTCTCTGTGCATCCATCTTCACAACCTTGGAGAGCCCTGGGTAAATTTGAAGCTGGGCCATCTTCACGGGACTCAAGCCAGCATTAGGAAAAAGAAAGGTCAGGAGATGATCTGCCCGGTGACCCCACAGAGGTGCTGGCCTTCTGTCTGCAGCCTCGTCATGACAGGCACAGCCCCCCGCTCTGCCTCCATCTGTGGCCTGGCAGGGCACAGAACTGGCCCTTGCAGCAGCAAGAAGCAGATGGCAGGGACAGGAGCCACACATCCTACCTGCTCCCTGTTTGCTCCTGACTTTCAAGTGTTAATCATGTTTCCAGCGCAATGGCTGATATGCAGGCCTGCAGGAGACCCAGCTCCACGTCACGTAGCACAATAAAGTGGATGCTGCCATCGTCCTCCAGATCCTTCCAGCCCCACAGCCAATCCCCACCTAAAGTTTGTGTCAATCCCTTTTCTGAAAAGTAGGTCAGCCACATATATACAATTTACTACATGTTTAGTTTTGCCTGTAAAAAATGATATTGTGCACTTTGCAATCCTGTCTGGTTTGCTTCTTCTGGTATTCACCCATGCTGATGAGTGTAGTTCAGTCTGACTGACTGCTGTATAATATTCTGTTATGTATGCGCAGTAACATTTATTCCTCTTCCTGC
This sequence comes from Rhizomys pruinosus, assembly GCA_009823505.1. NCBI lineage: Eukaryota > Metazoa > Chordata > Mammalia > Rodentia > Spalacidae > Rhizomys > Rhizomys pruinosus. The sequence goes on along the minus strand of VZQC01012262.1, from coordinate 449,972 downwards.
TCATGTAAAATGGTATCTTGTTGGATTAATTTTTTTGTTTGTTTTTGTTTTTTTCGAGATAGGGTCTCCCTGTAACCTCAGCTGTCCTGGAACTCACTCTGTAGACCAGGCTGGCCTTGAACTCACAAAGATCCGCCTGCCTCTGCCTCCCAAGTGCTAGGATTAAAGGCGTACGCCACCACGCCCAGCTGATGGATTAATTTTTAAAAAACTTTGACATTATGTGTATGAGTGTTCTGCCTGCAGTAAGTGTGCCTGTGTTGTACAACCCCTGGAGAGATCAGAAGAGAATGTAGGCCCCCTGGAACTGGAGGCACAGATAGTTGTTGGCTTCCATGTGGGTGCTCAGAACCAAACCCGAGTCCTCTGCAAGAGCAGCCAACGTTCTTAACTACTGAGCCATCTCTCCCAGCCCCTCTGGGAGACTTTTGCTCTGTAAACATCCTGTAAGCACCCTGTCGTACAGTCTGTCAGTCCATGCAGTCTTTTCTTTTCTTTTTTTAAAAGAAAATCATTTTTTATTTTATTTTTTAAATTTTATTTATTTTTGTATGTGTATGAATGTACTGTCTGCATGTAGGTTTGTGCACCCGTGTTGTAAAATGCCGCGGAGGTCAGAAGAGGGTCTCGGATTCCCCTGGAACTGGAGTTCTCCGGGAATTGGAGTTACAGATGGTTCTTAGCCACCATGTGGGTGCTGGGAATCGAACCCGGGTCCTCTGCAAGAGCAGTCGGTGCTCTTAACTGCTAGGCTATCTCTCCAGCCCCCAGGCAGTCTTTTCAAAGCAGTTCTATATCTGACTCTCTTGCAGGCATTATAAAACAACCTAGTTGTTCTATGTACCCTTGCCAACACTTGGTATTTTCAGACATTAATTTTTATAATCTAGTAAGCGTGAAATAGGATTTCAATATGGTCTCAATTTACATTTTCCTGAAAACCAAAGAGCTTATCTCTTATGTGTCTACTCCGTTATTTCCTCTTCGGAGAGGCTGCTTGTGCATTTTTTTCTTAGACTTTTTCTTATTGGTATTAAAGAATTCCGTATACCTGATTATGTCATAATGTGCATTTACACGTCATATTCTGTATACCTGATTATGTCACAATGTGCAATTACACGTCATATTACTGATTCACTCTTGTGCCAGCTTCTCCCAGCACAGTTCTTCTCCTACTCCAAGTTAGACAGGAAATGAGAAAATTGTGTTTCTAATTAGCTAAAAAAATTCTATATATGCCGGGCGTGGTGGCCTTTGATCCTAGCACTTGGGAGGCTAGAGGCAGGTGGATCTCTATGAGTTCAAGGCCAGCCTGATCTACAGAGCCAGTTCCAGGACAGCCAGAGCTACAGGGAGACCCTGTTTCAAAAAGACAATAAAGGGGCTGGAGCGATGGCCTAGCGGTTAAGAGCGCCGACCGCTCTTGCAGAGGACCCGGGTTCGATCCCCAGCACCTACATGGCGGCCGAGAGCCGTCTGAAACTCCAATTCCAGGAGAACTCCAGTTCCAGGGGAGTCCGACGCCCTCTTCTGACCTCCGCGGCATTGCACGTCACGGGTGCACAGACTTGCATGCACACAATACATTCATACACNGTGCTGTTTTTGGAGGTCTTGGAGGGTGTGGCCGTGCTGGAGGAAGTGCGTTGTTGGGGGCAGGCTTAGTGAGTTTTTAACAAGCCTCGTGGTCTTCAGTCTCTCTCTTGGCTTCCTGTGCTCTTTGCGAGATGTGACCCTCGGCTTCCTGCTCCAGTCTCCAGCCACCATGCCTCCTGCCACAATGGACTCTAATTCCCTGGAACCGTCAATCGTAAGCTCAAATAAACTCTTCCTTTTATAAGTTCCTTGGTCATGGTGCTTTATCACAGCAACAGAAAAGTGACTAATACAATCATCAATCTGCATCCTCAAAAGGATATTTAAAAGACTGGATGTTTTCCACATAGACTGGCAGAGATAAAACTGTTACAAATGATGAGTGAATGAACTTTTTTTTTTCTTTTTTTTTGGACACAGGGTCTTATGTAGTCCATGGTACCTTGAACCTATTACACGGCTGAGGGTTTTTCCCTGAGAGATAACACTATTTGTTAAATGCTACACAGGTCCCATTTCCAGTTGATTTCCTATGAGACGGGGTAATGCTATGTCACCTTCACTGGTCTTCAACTCCTGGGCTCAAGAGGGTTCTCCCTGTCTCTGCCTCCCAAGTAGCTTGGATTGCAGGCATGTACCACTTACTGTGCCTGGTTGACTTTTCCACTGAGTTCACAAGTCATCTTTGTACAGGGTAATACTAATCTCTTGTGGCTTCAGTTTTGGGGTGTGTTCTGCCAAAGCACACTCTCCCACAGATCCTGATTTCTATCTTTGTCTTAGCAGATTTCCACATATGCCTGCATTAGTTTTTGGATTATTTTCTGTGTTCCATTACCTCTAATACCAACCAGTGCAAGAACACTACTGTCTTAATTGTGGCATCATAATAAACCTGTTTTATGTGACAAGGCAAATATTCCTGTTCTTCACAGTGACCTTATTGATTCCTGTGCTTTTACTTTTAACCTGTGAACTTCAAACAATGTATTAGGTTTTGTTTTATCCTTTTTTTTTTTTTTTTGGTATTTTTGAGACAGGGTCTCCCTTTTAGTACCAGCTGTCCTGGAACTCACTCTGTAGACCAGGGTGGCCTTGAACCACAGAGATCTGCCTACCTATGCCTCCCAAGTGCTGGGATTAAAGGCGTGTGCCACCACACCCGGCAAACAATGTATTGGGTTTTGTTATAGTTTGGATTGTCAATGTTCTCCAAAAGGCTTGGTCCACAGTCTGTGGTGCTACTAGGTGGTGGGAAACTTCAGGGTCTATTGTTTATCTTTCCCATGGGCCTTCCCAGGGTTACACACAAGGAGAAGAGTCAGTCTGTCTACTGTCCAGCTTTGGTAAAAGTACAATTCCATATTTTGGAAGCTATAAAGATTGGTAAAGTGTGTGTGTGTGTGTGTGTGTGTGTGTGTGTGTTTTAAAAGACAAGGTCTCACTATGTAGCCCAGGCTGGCTAGAACTTGCTACATAGAGCAGTCTGGCCTTGAACACAGAGATCTGCCTGCCTCTGCCTCCTGAGGATTGGGATTAAAGGTGCACACCACTATGCCTGGCTAGGTTGATAAAATTTGATGATGAAAATTTTCCCTTTAGCAGTCCTTATCACAAAATACAAGCCATTATTAATGTTAAAAATGTTGCTTATTAATCACTGATGATACAGCTTAATATATTCATTTACTTAAATATTTCTATAGTTGCTTCAAGCTACACACAAAGTTTCATTCCCACACATCTTTTCATATAGTAATTCACCAGAGGACTTGGAAACAGGACAGTCAAGATCTCACCCAGGGCTCCTACCCTGGCTTCATCCTAGGTGGTATACCACTTCACCATGCTGATTGTTAATGGTGAACGATTCTCTGGGTTATAAAGGTGTCCTTTACTGGGCTGGGGAGCTGGTTCACTGGGTGAAGGTGCTACCCACCCTTGGTGACCTGGGTTTGACTTCTGGAATCCACAGAGAACACTGGGTGCGAGGGCATGCACTCCCCAGCACTCCCACGTGAGCTTTGAGATGCAGGCAGGAAAATCCGGACAGCCTGGAGGGCACAGCACAGCCACAGAACAAGAGAGACCTTGCTCAACAAGGTAGAGGCAAGAACCAGTGCCCCATGTGTCCCATGTGTGCACCTACAACACACTCACACACACGCACTCGCACATGCACAGATGTCCTTTACACTGAACAACACCAGCTTCCCCATAATGCCCACTATCGGCTCTAGCTCTGTGCTTCATAGGACTGGAAAAATCAACACCCCTCCTTTCTGACAGGATGGCAAGATTATATGAAGACAGCCATTTGGTTACATTTTCTCCCTTTAATCCAATCCCTAAAATTGCTCTTCTGGTTCTTTCTGTCTGTGCCCCTGTCCGTTTCTAATAGGTGGCTCTGCCTTGTACAGTATGCCGAGAGGACCCAAGTACTCCTTAGAAGCTGGCCTTATTTGGAGATAGGGTTTGCATGGGAACAGTCAAGTTAAAATGAGGTCATCAGAGCAGCCTGTAATTCAATATGCATTTGGACATAAAGAGGAGCACACTGAGAGGATGCTATGTGAAGAGGAAAGGAGAGATCAACGGTGACTGACAGATCAGAGGACCACGCCCAGGATAGCCAGCGACCACCAGAAGCAAGGAGGGGCTCCGCACAGATTCTCACTCAGGGAACCAGCTGACCTGCCACCTTGATCTCAGACTTCTGAAAAGAGCTGCTTTGCTCTATTAGTGCCAGCAAGCTGCGCTTCCAGAAACGGACCCAATATAAGGTGAAGGAAGCTTCCCTCATCAGCAAGGCAACTGACTTCATTTATATGTGCAAATAAGTCCTTCCTAAAACACACGCTTCATTACTTGAGAATCTCACTGCTCTCTGTAGTACGATCCCCAAATACTTTCTAAAGTACAGCACAGTCACCTCTAGACCTTCTCTTCTTTGCTCCTTTTCCTTTCCCTCTGCTCTTCGCATTCCCAGGTCCCTTGGTATCGCTGTTTCAGGCTGTGTTGCTGATGCTGTTAACAGTGAGTGCAGCATTAATGGCACCTGTCAGCTTTGGATTCTAGTCCTATTATCTTGTTTATTTCCTGTGGTGCTGAAGATAGAGAGCCAGGCAAATGCGCTACTACTACTATGAGGCATGGTGGCCCACACTGTAAACATTCAGGAGGCTGAGGTGAGAGTATCTTAAGTTCAAGGCCAAACTCCAAACTGAGCTACACAGGAAGACCCTGTCTCAAACAAACAGCTTAATATACTGGGTTTTTTTTTTTTTTAATTTTTTATTTATTTCTGTATGTGTATGAATGTACTGTCTGCATGCAAGTTTGTGCACCCGTGTCGTGCAATGCCGCGGAGGTCAGAAGAGGGTGTTGGATTCCCCTGGAACTAGAGTTACAGATGGTTCTCAGCCACCATGTGGGTGCTGGGGATCGAACCCAGGTCCTCTGTAAGAGCGGTCGGCGCTCTTAACCGCTAGGCCATCTCTCCAGCCCCTATACTGGGTTTTTCTAATCTCAGTCCTGTTGATGCTTTGGACTAGATAAGTTTTCATTCTGAAGGAGCTATGCATTTTGGCATGTTTGGCAGTATCCCTGGCATCTACTCACTAGATACCAGTGGCACTCTGCCCAGCACAGTTACAAGAGCCCAAACATCTCTAGATACATGCAGAATTGCCACTGGCTGAGAACCCTGTGTTGAGTGAGAAGGGAAGGAAAATATACAGGAGGAAGAGACGGCAAAGAGGCCTTGATCTCACAGAGATCCACCTGCCTGTTAAAAGGTTCTTTAAATTGTGGTGGCACATGCCTTTAAACCTAGCACTTGGGAGGCAGAGGCAGGCAGATCTTTGTGAGTTCAAGGCCTGCCTGGTCTACAGAGTGAGTTCCAGGACAGCTAGGGCTATAGGGAGACCCTGTCTCGAAAAGGCAAAAAAAAAAAAAAAAATACTTTGAGCTAGGTGTGATAGCTCATACCTATAATCCCAGCACTCCAGGAAACTGAGGCAGGGTAACTACTACAAGTGAGAGGCCAGCCTGGGCTACATAGTGAAGTCCAGATTGGCCTGGGCTACATAATGCAATGTTGAAAATCATTTTGAATGGCTGTGCACTATTGTGGTGTTACCGGGTGTGCTATCCAAATCTCCTATCAATACTGTGCAACAATGCATCCCAAGTGCAATCAGATGTTCTCTGTCCGCAGGACCTCAGTAACCATGCTATGTCCTGTGAGTGTCAGTCACAGTGGTCTTTGCAAATAGTATTAGCAAGACTGGTAAATGTACTTCACTGGTTTTCAATGATTAGGTAAAAACTTAATAATTGGTTAACTTGGTAAATGAGAAGACATTTTTTTCTGAACAATTTTGATCTTTAATCTTTCAAATGAACGGGTATTCAGGGTAAATGTATAACCTATGACACAAAGAAGCTGTGACTCTGCAGGGAATCGGAAGTAATCTTTCTCCATGTAATGATCAAATGATATTTTTATTTTAAAATATTTAGATTACTAAATATTTAAGTTATTATTAAAGCAAAGTTGTCAGAACAAAGTACTTCAAGGACAGAGCGAGCAACTGCGGCAAACCCTGCTGCTGCTAAGTGAGATGTAGGTCAGACAGTGTGGCCACGTGGAGGTCAATGCTGAGGGAGGACAGGCAGCTTGGGTGGAACATGGTAGCAAAGCTAAGTGATGGGGCCCGGAAGCCCTGGGAGACAGTGGAGGCAGACTACTCTTCTGAGGAATTCTGATGTGAAGGTGAGGAGGGAACTGAAGGGGCGAGATGGGAGAGTACTGCAAGGCAAACGGGCATTCAGGCTGGAGAGGCTCAGCAGTGAGAGCACTGGCTGCTCTTGCAGAGGACCTCAGTTTGATTCCCAGCGCCCAATGGCAGCTAACAACTATCTGTAACTCCAGTTCTAGGGGATCTAGAATGCCCTCTTCTTACCTCTGTGGGCATTGCATGACATGGTGTACTTACACTCAGACACATAAAAATAAGACACAGGAACATTTTCAGTTGTGTTTTAAAGATGTGAGACAGGTATGCTGACAAGAAACAGGGAGTAGAGAAACAGAATGTGCTGGAGAGCGCAGGTGACATTTCTGCAGCATGCTTTTAAGGTGTATAAGTTAGCTTCCAAAGATATGTTTGGAGAGAGAGCAGTTGAAGAAAATTATGGTAGAGGCAGGCAGATCTTTGTGAATTCAAGGCCAGCCTGGTCTACAGAATGAGTTCCAGGACAGCTGGGGCTACAGGGAGACCCCGTCTGGAAAAAAAAAAAAAAAAAAAAAAAGAAAACGAAAATAAAAAGTGTTATTAATATAAAAAGGGGAAAACAGGTGTATGGAATTTAAAAAAGAAGTCTCCATAATTCAACTCTATATGAGAAAGTGATTCTTATCCAATATCTGGATTTATATCAAGAAGCCACAAAGTAATAAATGAACAAGCAGTTGGGTGTGGTGGTGCATGCCTTTAATCCCAGCACTTGGGAGGCAGAGTTCTACATAGTGAGTGTGAGTTCCAGAACAGCTGAGGCTACAGGGAGACTGTCTCAAAAAGACAAAACAACAACAACAACAACAACAACAACAACAACAAACACCAAACCAAACAAACAAAAAAACCAAGCCTAAGAGCTGGGGCACAGCTCAGTTCCAGCTAGCAAGGGCTGCAGAGTGAAACCCTGTTGCAAATAAAATAAAAATAAACAAAGTAGTTGTGCAAGCAAGAGAACCCAAGCTCAGATCTATAGTACCCATGTAAAAATTTGGGTGTGGTAGGGACAACTGTAACCCCAGTGTTGGGAGTGGAGACAGGCGGATTCCAGGAGCTCAGAGGCCAGCCAGTGGAGCCAACTGGGAAACTCTAGGTTCAGGGGCGGGGAAGGGAGAGTGTCTCAAAAAATAAGGTAAATAGGGGCTGGAGAGATGGCTTGGCAGTTAAAAGTACTGAACGCTCTTGCAGAGGACCTAGTTTGGATTCCCAGCACCCACATGGTGGTTAACAACTGTCTCTAACTCCAGTGCCGGGGGATCTGATGCCTTCTTTTGACCTCCAAGGGCACTGCATGACACGGCTGCACTTACATGCAGACAATCCACATGTACACGCATGTGCATTAGCATACACACATACATACACAACCCTCCAACTAAAACAATGAACTATATAACCAGAAATAAAATATCTGAAAGAAGAAAATTATATTAAAAACGCATCTCTATCCACTATGAAAGAATACACATTTCCTTATTATGTGAGCTCAAATTAAAAGCAATCAAGAGATAAGTGAGCAAAGTATATATAGACTATTAGCATAGTAAGATATATAATTGATAAGTAAATATTAGGACAGCTATTAAATCTTGCTAATAAGATATAAAATACAAAAGAAAAAAAATCTATCATGAGGAAACTGAAATGGCTGCATCACGATGACTATGAGGCATTGCTGGAGAGGCAGCAGCAGGCATTAATAACTTGCACAGTTTGCTAATTCATACCAATGATCATAAAATCATTCATAAGAGTCAGAAATTGTCTGGGGCTGGAGAGATGGCCTAGCAGTTAAGAGTGCCAACTGCTCTTGCAGAGGACCTGGGTTCCATCCCCAGCACCCACATGGCAGCCGAGAACCCTCTTTAACTCCAGTTCCAGGGGAATCCCACGCCCGCTTCTGACCTCTGTGGCATTGCACGACACGGGTGCACAAACCAACATGCAGACAGTACATTCATACACATAAAAATAAATAAATAAAATAAAAGAGTCAGAAATTCTCATATGGTATCTTAAGGAAGACTTCAGAAGCTTATGTAGGCTGGAGAAATGGCTCAGTGGTTGGAAGAGCGTAGACTGCTCTTGCAGAGGACCTGGGTTCGATTCCCAGCGCTCACATGGTGGCTAAGAACTGTTTTTTAACTCCAGTTCCAGGGGAATCCGACACCCTCTTTTGACCTCCCAGGCACTGCATGACACGAGTGCACAGACCTACATGCAGACAGTACATTCATACACATAAAAAAAAATAAACTAGCACTAAGACTTAAGAATTAAAAAAAAAGTTTATGTAAATGATGTCGATTTTAGAGTTGCAACTGCATTATAGGATTACTTACAGAAAAGATTAGAAAACATCTAAAAGCAAAATTAGACAAACGGCCACAAAAATCAGGACTAGGCTGGGCAAACAGAAGACACCAGACAAGATTTCACAGCAATACAGAGATACTCACAGTATATGGGGGGTATAGAACTACTACTATATAACTTTGTTCCCTAAACAGATTTTTTTTTTGTATGTGTATGAATGTACTGTCTGCATGCAGGTCTGTGCACCTGTGTCGTGCAATGCCACAGAGGTCAGAAGAGGGTCTCGGATTCCCCTGGAACTGGAGTTCTCCTGGAATTGGAGTTACAGACGGTTCTTAGCCACCATGTGGGTGCTGGGGATTGAACCCGGGTCCTCTGCAAGAGCGTCGGTGCTCTTAACTGCTAGGCTATCTCTCCAGCCCCCCCCAAACAGATTTTAACAGGTGGGAGGGGGGCTAGAGAAAACTGAAAATAGTCAATATTCAATATGTAGGTGTTTTAGGCTCTGCTCCTTCCTTGTTCTGCCTGCAACCTCTGGCACCCAAGAATGCTTCCCACCAGATGCCACATTGTGGGCCTTATGTATAAAGAACGCAATTTGGTTTACAGCACAAGCTACAGTTAGTAAATAACAGAACTGGTATTGAATTCTGACCAGCGGGCTTTAGTCTTCCTCCCAGTTATAGTGCTACACAGTTAAGAAAAGTTAGGGGGAAACTGGGACTTCCTTCCATTTGTGAGTTACATTTTCACCAAAAGCTTAGGTAAGGGGGCGGGAGAGATGGCTCAGCAGTCAGAGGACCCGAGTTCATTCTCAGACGATATTCTAGCACCCACATCCGCTCCAGGGGAATTCAACACCTCTGGCTTCAGTGGGCACCGTGCACCCATGTGCACATACATGATACCCATATTGTGTGGTAAACTCATTCCTTAAAAACTGCTAACCTGAAAAGCTGGGCATGGTGGTGCACGCCTTTAAGCCTAGCACTCAGGAGGCAGAGGCAGGTGGATCTTTGTGAGTTCAAGGCCAGCCTGGTCTACAGAGCGAGTTCCAGTGCCAGCTGGGGGCTCAGGAGACTCTGTCTGAAGACCAAAAAAAAAAAAAAAAAAAAAAAAAAAAAGAAAACACGCCCTTAACTGGCATCCAGGGCTGACTCCAGAGCTGGTGCTCTTGTCCCCAAGGGGCTACACTGCAAGGTCAGAAAAGAATATGCTCACGCATTCTGGGAGTTTGGGTACGGAGGCTCTTTTGTCCTTTACTGGTACTGGCAGAGGTGTATGCTGAGTCGTCCTGCTCCGGAAGCTGGCTACTTCACTGGGTTAGAGGTAATGTGAATGAACTGTACTTCCTGGTGAGAAAAAGGTGCCTAAGTGTGTGGCTCTGGTGTCCCACGCCCTTAATCCTAAGCACGTTGGGAGGCAGTGGCAGGAGGATCTTTGTGAGTTCAAGGGTCAGACGGGTCTCAGAGTGAGTTTCCAGGACAGCTGGGCTACAGAAGACCCGGTCTTAAAAAGAGACAAAAAAAAAAAAAAAAAAAAAGAAAAAAGAGGTTGCCCTTCCGGGCCGAGAAAGTCTGAAACTCCAATTCCCAGGAGAACTCAGTGTCAGGGGAATCCGACACCCGCTTCTGACCTCGTGGCATTGCAACGACCACGGGTGCACAAACTTGCATGCAGACAGTACATTCATACACAGACAAGAAATAAAAAAAAAAGAGATAAAAAAAAAAGAGTTGCCCTTCACATCTAGAAATTCAGGAGCATCAGGGAAACGCACGGATCCTCCTGGTCTGTGACAAGTGGGCTTTCCACTGTGCTGGACTCCAGGCCATTTCATGACACTTGCTAAACACGTTTCAATGGCCTTTTTCATTCTCTCCTCCATCTCAGACCTTAAATTGTGCAGGCTGACACTCCAGGTGTGGAATCCTGTGTTGCCAGAGTACCTCCTCTGTGGTCTGTGCTTACAGTGTCTCTGGATTGCAGTCTTCACACAATGGTGGAGAATCTTTGAAGAATTGCCTTCTTCTGCGTTGGCTTACCCAGGTCCCTCCTGTCCATTCTTGTAATCTAGTTGAGCTCCCTTCTCTAGGCTTCGCCTTACACGGATCTGCCCATCAGAAATCTGCCCCCCCCCTTTGGCTACTGAGACTAGGTTCATTCTTTAAGGCCTATTTTGAATGTAATCTTTTGCCTTCTTTGATGATTCTCCAACCACATATAATCCCTTCCTTGTCTAACACTGGATATTACACTGCTTATAACTCTCACAAGACTTGACATTCTGACCTCTGAAGCAGCTATTTTGTGTGTGTGAATTGAAGTTCCATAAGATCGTCTACATGGTACTGACCTTTGTATTACAGGAATCACTTGAAACACTCATATTCCTAATCAACCCCCCCAAATCTGATAACTGCATACTCACTCAAGCTGCTTCACAATTTTCTATTGGGGAAACTGGCCAAAGGGACTAATTGTGTGTAAGGGCTCTATGGCGTTGTGGTGTGTGGTGTTGTGGTGTGTGTTGTGTATGGAGAGAGAGAGAGAGAGAAGAGAGAGCGAGAGAGATAGAATGGAGAAGTATATAGACTTAATTTTCTGAGTGCTGACACAGTATTTGATAGCCATCTGGTAGGTCAGAAAAGCCTGGATTATGTAAATAGAAGACTTAAAAATGGCCTGGAAAAGGCTAAAAAACCAATTTGAAGACATTCTTTATTTTGGGTTTTAGGATGAACAGAGGAAGTTCTGAGACTTTAAAACATTTTAGCACCCACATGGCGGCTAAGAACCGTCTGTAACTCCAATTCCAGGAGAACTCCAGTTCCAGGGGAATCCGAGACCCTCTTCTGACCTCCGCGGCATTGCACGACATGGGTGCACAGACCTGCATGCAGACAATACATTCATACACATGCAAAAATAAATAATAATAAAAAATTAAAAAAAAACATTTTAGAAAAGGACAAATCTTGAATGTACTGCAAGTTAGGTTAAGTAAGGCTTAGTAAGCAATTCATTTCCACACTAAAAAACCAAAGGCAAAAAAAAAAAATTAGGTCCTTCTATCTAACAAACAAAATAATGTTATTTTCTTCCCTCAATTCTAAGCTAACCAGCAAAACCTGTCGCTTGATATAAACACTTCATTAAAGTACTGAGAGGACTCCTACAGCGACCCTGGATATAAGACTCTCTGGTCCCCAGGCATTAACTAACTCCGTCACTGCTGTAAATTTGGTGACCTTTTCTTTTAGTGGGGACAGGGCTCAGGTGGGAAACACGGGCGAACCAGTGTGACTTGTATTCAAAGACCCTTTACAGAGTAAACAACACGACTCAAAGGCTTTTTTTCCCGCTTCCGGACATGCACCTCTCGTAGGTAACACAATTAAAAGAACAGACACTTTGGACAAAGGGCACGGGCACCAGCCTCTTCCCGGTCCCTTGCAAGTACTTCCTCCCAGACAGGGCGCAGGTCCAGGGTCTGGACGACCTTTGCAGAACAGGCGCCTTCCCGGGCAGCTGGGACCCGCGAGGCTCCGGGGACGCGGGCTCCTCTCTCCTCCTACCACACGTGACCGAGCGGCGCGCGGCGGCAGCGGACCGACACCGCAACGCGGCAGACGCGGTGACAAAGGCTCGGGCGCAACCGAAGCCCGCCGGCCTCCGCGCTCCGGTCGGCGGAGCCTGCGTAGGGCGGTGCCGCGGAGCCGGAGCCGGGAGCGCGCCGCGGGCCGAGCGCCGCCCAGGAGACGCGGAGCCGAGCGGAGCCGCGCGGAGCCGCCACGCGCATCGCAGACCCGGGAAGTCCTCGGAGCCGAGCCGCAGACCCGCAAGGAGCCCCGCCGCCTCTCGGCCCAGGTGAGCAGGCCGGACCCCCGAGCTGGCCCCACGCCCCTCCCGGCCCCGCGAGGGCCGCACTTACACCACGGCTCGGGAGATGATCCAGGACACCATCTTCCCGCCGGCCCCGGCCGCCCAGGCAGGCCGCGCGCTCGCCGGCTCCTCGCTCCCCCGGGGCCGCGCTGGCGCCCTCGGGAGCCGGGCCCGCAGTGTGCGCGCGGCGCCCGGAGCCGCCCGGCGCTCGGTTCCCCGCCAGTCCCCGCCCGGCCCGTCTCCGCCCGGCCCCAGCTCCGCGCGGCCCCGCCCCTGCGCTCCGCTGATAGGCGGCGAGGCCGACCGGCGGGCGGGCGGCGGGCTCCGGGCGGCTCCGACCCCGGCCTGCGCGGCGCTCAGGCCTGCAGTGCGCCGGGACCTCGCTTCCCGCCGCCCCCGCTCCGGGACGCCCGCCAGGCGGTGAGAGCGGTGCGAGGCCGCGGCTCGGCTCGGGGAGCGGCGCGGGGTGCGCGGAGGCCGCAGGACCGAGTTTGGTGAGGGAGGCCGGCCGCGGCCGCTCCCGCGCGCGCGTGCGCCGAGGCCGGGCGCCCGGGCCTCCCCCGCGTTTCCCGGGAAGGAGAGAAGGCGGCCGCGCACCGGCCTGGGTCGGAGCCGCCTGTTCATTGGTGCAATGCGGGGAGCGGCGAGGCGAGCGCGGGGCGTCGTGTTTGCGGTGCTGGGGGTGTAGTGAGGGCTCCGCGCTGCGGGCCTCCCGCCACCTTTCCAGCGGCTCCTGCAATCCTCTGTGCTGCCTAAGGGCCTGCCAGATATCGTAGAGCCTGGATCCGGGACTCCAGACCTGTAGGTGCCATTTACGGTCGTCTGCTGGGTTAGGGTGGGGATGGGGGGGGAGGGGGGCATATCATGGTGATTGCTTACGCCTTCCAGATACCATTTCAGAAGGAAAATTTAGAAATCTCGTTTTTGGATGAGAAGTAACCCAAATGGGAAAATGACCTTTAAGTTACTTTAGGTCTTAAAAATAAAATCCCTGCGTTTAAAGCTGTAGTAAAAGTTCTAGCATGTTGGGAAGGTTATAAATGGGCTTGGAGCCTTTAATTAAAGTATGAGAAAATATGGTGGTTCATTTTGTGACATACTGTAATTTAATCTTTTTGTTCCTCAGTTTCTCCATAATAAAAGCGGGCAATAATACTTACCTCTTGCCTCTCAGGGATGATGTAAGGCACTGCTAATTAATATGTTTAGGAAGTGCTCTGGTTTGCCTGAAATAGCATCAGGGGATGAAGATAGGTTATTCTGGGTGCCTTTTAATTCTGGAGGTCTGTAAGTGAAGAACTCTTTTGGTTATTAAACAGAAGCAGCCAGGCATGGTGGTGCAGGCCGCAAACCCAGCAGCCTGGGGGCTGAGGCAGTAGGTTCTGGATTTTTGAGGTCAGCCTGCTTCTGCTGTGAAGTAGAAATCACACTCAGAGGCTGCTTTCTGCCCCAAGGTTTCTTATTAATGTTAAGGATATGTATTTTTATTTCAGAGAGCTCAGTGATAATTTGTGTCTGTTTTGAATGATTTACTCTTGGCTAGTGCCATTATTCAGCATTATCTGGGGCAGGTTTGCAGTCTAAGCATCAATTTCCGGGTGAACTCTCTTGCCCAATAAAAGTCTGAAGCGTTTGAGTGCCCTTCACATCCCTGCGTGAACCGGTCCTGGAATGTCTTTACAGCCTTCATTTTTACTGCCTTCATCCCTCACCCTTAACATTCCTTTCCCTGCCACTCTCTCTGAACCTAGCCTTATTTTCATGTCCTTGACTGAATTTTATTTTCCCTTTAATCCCCCTGCCCCCATTTTCTACCTTTCAGAGCCCTGGTTTTTCAGTGCCCTGCACCAGGAAGATGCCCTTCATTTTTTTCCTCTATTGGTTTTCTATGGGCCCTCATGATTTGAATCTTAAATTTCCATGCTCTACACTCTTCTTCCTGTCACTCACCGGTTTCCTCTGCCTCTTCTGCGTCCTTGCTGACTTTTGTTGTTGTCCTTCACAGGACACAGCCCCCTTGTTCCTGTTTCCTTAGCCGGCCCCCCCCACCCCCCCCACCCCCGTTTATAAGCCACCTACCCTTGCTACACAAGTGTTGAGTCATCCTGATAATCCAGACAGCCCCATCGTGTTCATTCCCTTTTGATACCGTGGAAACATGTTTGGAGAACCTAACTCAATAGCTAGTGATCACATAGTCCTTAGAGAACAGAGCTGAACTCTTAATACCGTGATTCATACCTGAATCGGGTATAAGGTGGCCGGTCCACTGGGGTTTGCTCTCTAGGGGAAAATTAGCAAGCATTTATGTTAGTGGTGGTAACTGGGACTAACCACTACTAGCATGTGGTGGGTGGGAGCCAGGGATGCTTTACTTTTTGCTGTGTGTGGCACATCCTTAACAAAGAATGCCCCTGTGTCCTTCATGGCTTGGGAATATCCTGCCTGACATTCCTGTAATGTTTGTAATTATGTGAGCCTGAAACCTCCACTTCATAAAGTCATAGTTTTAACTGAGGCTGAAAATTCTTGTGTGTGTTCTCATGTACTGTTGTTGGATAAGTTAAAGGAAGATTTGTTCTGTTCACAACTTGATCAGAAATTGTAGTTTTGGAAATTATAAACAGCTTTGCAATTCAGTTATGCTCAGGTACTAGTTACTAATTTTGCTCCATCATTCATATACTGACATGGTTTTTATAATTTATTTTCATTTCTCTTTTCCTTTGTGTTTCCTTTGTGGCTGTGGGAAGATTGTTTTTCATTTCATTTCAGGGTGGTAGAGGGGAAACTGGAAGGTCTGTCCTGTAGGGACTAATGATGGTTGAGAACGGTGAGTTGAAGTCAGTCGGTTCATCTGAGGAGGAGCCTCTCATGGAAAGTGCTCATCTTTTAGAAGTAGCTGTTTGTTATTTCTGTTATTGGATCTCAGGTAGTTGAAATCTGCTGATAGGTTGCTTCACTGGGTGAGATAAGGCTTCGGACTCATGGAGAAAAGGGAGTACATTACCTTCTGCCTGAAGCTTCGCGTGTGTGCTCGCGCCTGCGTTCACTTGCAGTAGGGGAAGGTCAGAGGGTGTCTTGTTACTCTGTCTTCTTCCTCTGTGGCAGATTCCCTGTCTCTGAACCTGGGCTCATGTTTCTCAGCTAGCTAGGCTGGCAGTGAGCAAGCCCCAGTGATCCTCCTGGCTCAGCTTTGGGATGTGTAAGACCACACCGGATGCTGGGGATCTGAACTTTGGTCCCCATGGTTGAGCAGTGTGTTTTGACTACTGAGCCATCTCTTCTGCTCAGAGGCTTTTATAATGTCTTACTTGGCAGGCTTGCTATTCTTCCTTGTAGAGGATGGAGATGTTTTAAAGGTATGGAATGCAGTTGTTTTGTCTTGGTGCATTTGGTTATTAGTATTCATGTGTTGTGCTGTCGGGTGCTTTATTCCTTGGCTTCTGCAAGGACACTTTGCTTCCATGGATGTTGAGTTTAATCCTGATGGGAAGCAGCGTATGTAGGGCAGAGGACATTTTCTCAGGAGACCTATTTCTCCTGCCAAGTAAGTGATATTTGGCAAGTCACTGTGTGTTTTGTTTAAATGAGTATGGTAATGGTATGGTGATCAGGTGTAAAGGGCTTTAAGACTTAAGGGTAATTATGCTCAATTAAAAGAACTGCCTTTGCTATCACATCTTCACTTAGGTGTCCTTGGAGATAGGTACAGTGTACATCTTATGCATATTAAAGGAGTTCATTTATTAGCAAATCAACAGAGAGTGGGAAACCACCTCAGAGAGCTAGGTACTGAGAGCAGAATTACAGGGCACAAAAGATAACTATCTAGTCATGTAATTATTAATGAATTTGCTAATGAATACCAGGTCACCTTCCTGTTTCTGATAGGAAGGTGTTTTCAAATCATTGAAAGCACTTTCATTTGTAAAAAGGCTAGAATTACTAAATTACCAGTAGTAATTAAGAAAATAGCAGTAGGGGGAGACTGACTTGAAAGAAGAGTCTTCTGTGTGCTGTCAGATGAACACCTAGCCTGCCTCTCTTCTTAGCTTGTTTGTTTAGGGTGTTAACAGTTGCAACAGAAGTAAAATTTGGCATTTGACCTAGAAATTGAATCACAAAGAAATGTTGAAAATGTGATAAGATTTTGTTAGTGTGGACAGATTAGTTTTTGAATTAAGCAGTCGTACAGGTATTGATAAAAAGATGCTTATGAGCCAGGTGTGGTGACACACGCCTTTAATCCTAGCAGAGGCAGGCGGATCTCTGTGAGTTCAAGGCTAGCCTGGTCTACAGAGCAAGCTCCAGGCCAGCTAGAACTAAAGGGAGACCCTGTCTCAAAAAGACCAAAAAAAAAAAAATGTTTATGAGCCACCAAGTGTCCTTGATGCTGGATCAGGACACATGGCAGCGGCAGCTCTTGGCAGTGTTTCAGACTCTTGTGTTTGAGGAAGGAGCCTCACTTAACATGGATTAGGACGGGGAGCTTTTTTTTCCCCCTTCTTGGTTAAAAAAAATGTGTTAAGTGGCAGAGACAAATGTTGTTCAACACGTTTGATACAATACTGAATCATACTTTCTTCTAAACTATAGATTTGTGATTGCAGACAACTGTGGAGTTGATGGTGTAATTTGCAGAAAGCCATTAGATTTGGTAATTCTATCACGTCACTGCTTACCATCCAAGCAGAACTTGAAAAATACTTGTTGATGTTGAGTGGTAATTCACAACACACAAAGTTAAGCTCAGAAGTGATGCAGGAGAGCTGGTCTTTTTGTTCCAACTGTCTGAGCCACCCAGTTCCATTCAGGGAATCTAATTTTTATTTTATTTTGCCAAAGGTCAGGAACAGATTGGATTATCAATAAATATTTAGTTTAAAATACGGGGGGTTGGGTGGGGGGCGGGAAGTGCAGCTTAGTTGGTAGACTGCTTAGCATGCATGAGGCCCTGGGTTTGATTCCCAGCACCGTATAAACTGGGTGTAGTGGTACATGCCTCTTATTCCAGCACAGTGACGGTAGAGGCAGGAGAATCAAAAGTACAGGGTCAGGGCTGGAGAGATGGCCTAGCAGTTAAGAGTGCTGACTGCTCTTGCAGAGGACCCAGGTTCCATCCCCAGCACCCACATGGTGGCTGAGAACTGTCTTTAACTCCAGTTCCTGAGGAATCCGACACCGTCTTCTGACCTCCGTGGCATTGCATGACACTGGTGCACAGACCTACATGCAGACAGTACATTCATACACATAAAAAAGTAAAAAAAAAAGTTCAGGGTCATCCTCCTGAGTTCCAGGCCAGCCTGGAGTACATGAGACCCTTTTTTAAAAACAACAACAACATGGGGTTGGAGAGATGGCCTAGCGGTTAAGAGCACCAACTGCCCTTGCAGAGAACCAGGGTTCGATCCCCAGCACTCACATGCCGGCTGAGAGCTGTCTTTAACTCCAGTTCCAGGGGAATCCGACACTCTTCTGATCTCTGTGCACCGGTGCACCAACCTACATGCAGACAGTACACTCATACACATAAAAAATAATAAATAAATAAAAATAAAACAACAATAACAAAATATGTTTATTAGGAAAGATGAAAGATCAAGAAATATCAAAAGGTTAGGGACTAGAACATGAGAAACAAATTAAATGTAAAGGAAGCAGAAGACAAGGAATAAAGATGTCAGAGCAGAAGTAATTGAACTAGAGTAGAAAGTCCACAGAACCAAAGCTAGTTCTTTATTTTTTATTTATTTATTTATTTATTTTTGGTCTTTTTGAGACAGGGTCTCCCTTTAGTCTCAGCTGTCCTGGAGCTTGCTCTGTAGACCAGGCTGGCCTTGAACTCACAGAGATCTGCCTGCCTCTGCCTCCTGAGTGCTGGGATTAAAGGTGTACGCCACCACACCCCGCCAAAGCTAGTTCTTTAAAGAGATCAATAAATCCTGCCAGGCAGAGACCTTGTGAGTACCCAGAGTGCTAACATTGGAGGTGAAGAGGGCAGCAGTGGAGCCTGGCAGCATTAAAAGGGTGTGGTGACCACCTTGACCAGTCTGCACCTATAAAATTGCTAACATAGATGAAGTAGAACAATTTCTTGACAGACACAGTTTGCTCAAACTCACATAAGAAGAAACAGCCAATCTGAATAAGCCTCTGCCTAGTAAAGAAAGTGAATTTCAGGGCTGGAGAGATGGCTCAGCAGTTAAGAGCGCCAACTGCTCTTGCAGAGGACCTGGGTTCAATTCCCAGCACCCACATGGCGGCTCTTGCCGTCTTTAACTCCAGTTCCAGGGGAACCCGACCCTCCGAGGCATTGCATGACATGGGTGCGCCAACCTGCATGCAGACAGTACACTCACACAAAAAAAAAAAAAAAAAAAAGAACAATTGCTCTTCTTCCAGAGGACCTGGCAGCTAACAACCATCTGTAACTAACTGCAGTTCTAGGGGATCGGACAGCCTCTTGTGGCCTCCACGGGCTTTGTATGACACAGGTGCACTTACATACATGCATGCAATACACTCATACACATTAAAAAAAAAAGAATGAAATAAAACTCAAAGTGAATCTCAGTCCTTTAAAACAGAGTAGTGGGGCCCCAGTGGGGTTGTGGGTGAGTTCTGCCGAAGTGTGAGGAACGCGTTGTATGAGCCCTACATAAGCTCTCTACGGTCTCTTTCAGAAGAGAACTACAGAGGGAAGACTTATTCTGTGAAGCCAACATTACATCTGCCTTAATAAAAACAGGTCTCCTATGTGTTCTCACACCTTGCACCTCCTGTTTGCTAATTGCTTCAGGACCATCCTTAGGTATAAAAGTGATAGAATAAGCCGGGCGTGGTGGCGCACGCCTTTAATCCTAGCACTTGGGAGGCAGAGACAGGCGGATCTTTGTGAGTTCAAGGCCAGCCTGGTCTACAAGGTGAGTTCCAGGACAGCTGGGGCTACAGGGAGACCCTGTCTCGAAAAAAAAAAAAAAAGTGATAGAATAGTCAGACACCTACCACAGAAACATGGAAGAGCACCGTTTCATGAACTAACAAATGGAGTCCAGCAGTGCATGAAAATTACCAGCCTTAGCTGAGGGCAGCATCCCAGGTCTGCAAGGTCGATTTAACACTGGGGAGTCATTTAAAATAATCCTGTCAGTCACATCATCAACCAAGAAAGAAAAACATGGTCCTGTAAGTACCAGGAAGAAAAGCATTTGACAGAATCCAAGACGAATTCCTCGAGAAAGCTTTCACGGAACTAGGAGGAGAGATAAAGAGCATCCACCGAAGCCTACAGCTTACCACACGCAGTTCATGGTGGAGCTGGAGGTTTGCTTGGGAGGATCAGGAGCAAGACTAGACGTCACCAGTTGCTTTTCAGCAATGATTAGAATATGGTCCAAAGATCTTAAGAGGCACCTTGCCAAAGAAGAAATACAGATGGCCAATAAGCATATGAAAAGGCACTCCACCTCATGCCACCAGGGAAACGCACGCTGAAACAATAGCAGGATGCAGTCCACATCTATTAGGATGCCCAAATCCACAATGCGGGCGGCATCAAATGTTGGCTGGCAGCATGGTTCACTAATGGTGTGTGTGCAGAATGGCACAGCCAGTTTGAAAGACAGTTTGGCAGTTTCTTCCTAAATCTAAACATGCTCATAACTATTCAGGCTTGCAGTTACATTCCCTCAGTATTGGCCCAAATGAATTGAAGACTTATGTCCCCATGGAAACCTGCATACAAATGTTTATAGCAGTGTCATTCATAATTGTCAAAACTTGACACAACCAAGATGTCCTTTCATAGGGGAATGGATAAATGATAGTGTATTGAGACAGAGGGGTATTAGTGCTGGAAAAAGTGAGCAGTCAGGCCATGGAAATCTTTAATTCCAGTCACTGCATGAAAGAAACACCTGCTGAAGAGCGAGTACTGTGTGGCTAGGTATAGAACCTCCTGAAAAGGTGAATCTGCACAGCTAAAAGCTAAGTGGTTCTCACAGGTTGATGATTGCTCGAGGCCTGAAACATAGTAGGAGACACACACAGTGCCAGGCAGGGATCAGGTCAAGATGCAGAATCAAAGGCCTGGAATCTATGGAAATGAAAAACGTGTAATTTGTCCTCTGAAACCTTTAGTCTTCACATTCTCTACAGAGATTTTATGAGCATCAAAATGTTCTCACCAGTACAGTAATATGGTAGATAATGTAGCCAGTAAGGCATTTAGTATGTAGTTTCCTTCATAATTATTGGAGACACTGAAATATTCTTATATGAGATGGCAAAATGTATTCACATATGCAGTATTCCTTCCTTCACGTAACTTTTTATTACATCTATTTGTGTATGTATGTATACATGTGTATGTGTATGAGTGTGTGTCTCAGCACACATGTGTTGGTCAGAGAACAACTTGCAGGAGTGGAGAACAGAGGTTTTTAATGCAGAGAAACTATGTGTCTTGTTTAGTCCTGCCGTGGTTCTCACGTGTCATGAAAATCTGAATAAAAACTGTGTCTGTGTAAGCCCACCAAAGGCACAAATGGAATGGTCGTATGGGGTGGTGGCAGTGAGGGAAGTTGTTCCTGTGTGGAGGCAAGGGTGTATGAGAAGTCTGTTCCTCTGTGCATTTAAAATTATGCTAAAGATGTAGGTTTGTATTAGTTTAAAAAGAAGTAAGCCAGGCACAGTAATGTGCTCTTGTGGTCCCAGCTACTGATGAGGCTAAAGCAGGATTGTGAGTTTGGGGCTACCCTGGGCAACATAGTGAGATCCTGTCCCCACCTCACTAGAAAAACTTGCAAAGAATGTCCACAGGCAATTTACAAAAGCAGTACTTATGTATGGGACATGATCCCAGCTAGTTAAAAATAAAACCATGGTCAAATTCAGAACTAAGTCTTGTTTGAATGAGAAGCATAGTTCAACCCAGAAGTTATTTAAAAGGAAGTTTATTCTCAGTAAATATTTAGCTCATTTTTTTTTCTTTTTCTTTTCCTAGTTTTTTGAGACAGAGTCTCACTATGTATCCATGGCTGGCCTCAAACTGACAAGGCTCCACCTGCCTCTGCCTCCAGAGTGCTGGGGTTAAAGGAACACCCCATCATGTCTCACCTTTGACAAGTATTAAAGGGAATTTATTTCATAACCACCTTAGTATTTCTTACAAATCTTTTTTCTCACATGTCAAAGTCGAGCTTCTGAATTCTAGCTGAAAATGTTGCTTTTTGTTTATATTTCTCACTTTATTCCTCTATAATGTTGATCAGAGTCTCACAGGAATTTCTTCAGTGAAATTGATTAGGCTGGCAAGGTGGGTCAGTGGGTAAAGCCACTGTCTTCAAGCCTGACAACCCAGTTTCCATCCCCCAGGACCTACATGGTGGAAGGAGAGATCAAACTCCTGCAAGTTGTTCTCTGACCAACACACGTGTGCTGAGACACACACTCATATACATACACATGTATGCATACATACACAAATAGATGTAATAAAAAGTTACGTGAAGGGAGGAATACTGCATATGTGAATACATTTTGCCATCTCATATAAGAATATTTCAGTGTCTCCAATAATTATGAAGGAAACTACATAAAAATGCCTTACTGGTTACATTATCTACCATATTACTGTACTGGTGAGAACATTTTGATGCTCATAAAAATCTCTGTAGAGAATGTGAAGACTAAAGGTTTCAGAGGACAAATTACACGTTTTTCATTTCCATAGGTTCCAGGCCTGTGATTCTGTGTCTTGACCTGATCCCTGCCTGGCACTGTGTGTGTCTCCTACTATGTTTCAAAGCTTTTATGGTTTTTCTTTGCATTTTAAAAAAATGACTGTACTTACTATATCTCAGAATTAGGTGTAACGGGTTATGTTCAGATACTTATGATGTTGCCTAAACCCTTCTGTGTCTGCTTGCCCCATCCAGCTCAGAATGCCTAGTTGGGGCCCAGAAACTTAAACAAGCTCATTGCAATGAGAGCATAACGAGTTGTATTAAAGGATTATTGCTCTTATTGGAGACTTTTAGGTTTGTCAGCATCTGTTAAGCCCTCAGTCTCACATAGGTGGAGAAGATTAAAACTCATCCAGCTTTGTTTGCTCCTTAAGTTTTTATTCTTCCCTTCCTAAAATGTCACTCTGTGGGCTGTGGCTTTTCTGTCACATTTATCTAGATACTCTGCACTGCCCCCTCTGCACTTAACACTGTTTTTGAGATTTATTGTTTTCCTGTACACCTTGCTCCTTGATCTCCTCTGTTATGAGATACCACCAGTGTGTATATACACTTCATTGTGTTTTTCACTCTCTGTATAGATATTTTGATGTTTGGCTTCAGCTGCTTGTAGAGTTCGCTCTGTGTCGTAACCCTCACTTCACCTCCTGCACTCACAGCATAAATAATGGCTGCCCTCTGTGTCAGCTTTCTGTTGCTGAGAAAAAATACTTGGAAAGTCAGTTGAAGGAAGATTTGTTTCTGGTCACGGTCTCAGAGGTCCTAGTCCAGCATCACCTGGCTCCATTGTTTCTGGTCATGGTCTCAGAGGGGAACATTCCAGAATCCAAACTTAACACCATCCATCATCCTAGCAGATGTTAAGCTTTTTTTTTTTTTTAACTCTTTATCATCTATCTATCTATCTATCTATCTATCTATCTATCTATCTATGTATCATCTATCATCATTCACTTTTGAGACAGGGTCTCCCTATAGCCCCAGCTGGCCTGGAACTCACTCTGTAGACTAGGCTGGCCTTGAACTCACAGAGATCCACCTGCATCTGCCTCCCGAGGTCTAGGATTAAAGGCGTGTGCCACCACGCCTGGCTTAAAGACGTTCTTAGCTGCCATGTGGGTGCTGGGAATCGAACCTGGGTCCTGGTTCGCCATCTCTCCAGCCACGTTTAAGCTTCTTGACAGCAGAATGTGCTTGTGTATCCCATCTTGCCTTGCTTCACCTTACTGCTGTTAGATCTATAGCTGTCTCTTCAGGTTCTCTTCAGATGAAAGCCATACCTTCTGGTAAGTGATGTAATATTCAGCTGGTGTTTATAAAAGCACCTACTCCAGAGTTTGGAGCATAGGCATAATGTGACTAAGAAGTCTAGTAGAAAGAGAAAACCAGTTCTGGTTTTAAAGATCAGAGAGTTGTAGTTCTGTTTGAGAATGTGCTACTGTAATGAGAGTCCAGTGGCTGCTGGGCCAGATGAGCAGCATGCGGAAAGGCTCCTGAAGAAGGCTCTGCTTGGAGTCAGTCAGTCTCGGGCTGGGCCAGGAAGGCTGGCTTTGGATTCCAGCCTTCCCATTACCTTCTGTATGCTCAGTTATAAATTAAAGGCAAGACTGTAGAATGTCTTTATGATTTATAGGTTGTTAAGAAAATTAAACACAGAAATGTATGAAATTTCTTTGTAAGCTGTACACTGAAATGGGATTACAAAATAATTTTAGACAAATAACAATCCATTGCAGACATTCCAGACTGCTTTCTGTGATGGAGACACTGCACATAGTTTCTCGCATAGGAAGAACATATGCGCGCTACTGACTGCCACCAGGATAAAGTTCCATGTAAACAGCCTTTACTGATCATGAAAAGTTAAAAGGGAGATTGTTGAAGTCAGAGATGAAGCTGCTTCAGATGATCCTAGAGTCTTCTGTAAGTAAAGGTTTGTAAGGTAACTCAGGAAAGAGACGATACAGGCAGAAGCCATCAATTTTGCAGCAAACACAAGCTGGACATCTTCCAGTGTGGTCCATTCTGACCCCACCTGGAGATAGCTTTATCGGATTGCACAGACCACAGGCTCAAGATCAAGACTGTCCCCCAGCTCCTTTAGGGGCCAGTTGCAGGCCCTGAGTTCAGCTGCTCCATGACCTTTCCCTTCCCCCTTTTCTTTCCATGTTCTTTTTCTCTTCCTCTTCTCTCCCAGTTTTCCCTCCCTCTCTCTTCCTTTCTGTCTTGTGTTGGGACTTTGGCCCAAGTGTGACCTGTGCCACTAGTCACACTGATCTCTATCCTCAGCTCCTGTCATGTTAACCTGTGCTCATCAACTGCTGGAGATGGGCCTCTCAGCAGTCAGTGCTTTGGTTCAGTTAATTTGCTCACAGTGCTCAGTAAGTTTTCTTATGCTTATCAGTTGATTATAAAGATATTATAATTATAAAGATATTATAACAGTTGTAGCATTAGATGCCTAGGGTGAGGTTTGGGAGAAAAGGCAGCAGCTTCCAGGATTTCTAGGCGTTCCACCCGAGGGTCCTCCACGCGCCTAGCTGTCCAGAGTCTTTGCATTGCCGTCTTTTGGCTTTCTTGGAGGCACCCTTATGTAGGCATGTTTGAAGCATGGACAACCATGTCAAAATGTGATTGGACAAAAAGTGTGAGCCAGTACCAGTAGATGGGTGGGGGCTCTTGCAGGGTCTGTCTGCTCTGGAAGCTGCCCGCTTCTGTACCCCTGACTGATGTGCAATTCCTCTCCAGGGCTGGGGAGGGGCTCGAGTGAGCAAGGCATCTCACCCTACTGTGGACAGGGTAGACAGAGGATTTCTTCATGAGCCACCAAAGGCAGAAATGGAGGTGGGGGTGGGGGCGGACAAGTTTTCATGGCCTGCCCTTGGGTCAGAGACCACAGATGGGAAAAGCAGAGTAATGTATCAGGATGTGGATCATGGGTCTGGTTCTCTGTCATTAAGTTCTACCTTTCTGAGTCAGTGCATCTTGTCACCTGCCACTTCCCCAGCTGGGGCAGATACCCATTAAGTGGCATTTTTGGTACATGATGAGAAGGCTGCTGCTGTCCCCTTCCCCCTCCAGAGGCTTCCCTTGTTCCTTGTGTCAGATTCTACCTTAGCCCCAAAAGCCCTTTGTGCACTGGTCTCTGTGTTCCCGAAACTCATCTGCTACCTAAGCCTTCTTTCTGTTCTGTGAATGTGGCATCTTACTCCTTCCCAAGGCCTGCCCATTTGTCAGTGCTTGATCCTGAATGAGCACCTCTGCTCCTTAGACAGGCTGCTTAGGGCCATGCAGGTACCAAGGCACCTCTGTCATGTGTTATCCAATTGCACCTGGCCACTAGCCTCTCCTGGGTTATCGTATTCTGGTTCTCTGAATGGTAATTACCATTTTTGCTGTTCTTATTTGTTTTCTGTCTCCTCCAGGAATGCTGTCTGTCCTGTTTCACTCTTTCAGTCTTTACCTACACACATCTTGTATAGCAGCCTTGGGATTTGAATAGTTGGTTAGACCTGAAAAGACACAGAAGCAAGTGGTGACCTTGCACACTAGGTGAGATATCATGCTTTTTGCCCTTAGGCTGCAGCTTATAAAATACCCCAACCAGACCAGCCGAATCTCTAGGCTAAAGTTGTGGAGCTGCGCAAGGAAATGGCTAGAAGGACAGGATGTAGCATGTAGATAGTGGGGACCAAGATCCTTCTTAATCCATTTTCCCAATGCTCTAGATCTCAGAGGTTTGGCTGGAGACTAGGTGACTATACTCTGAGTGCTGCCAGGAGCTGTTCCGGAGTTACAGTAAAATTGAGCAACTTATCTGAGGGCATAACCTCAAAGGAATAGCCAGGAGAATCAAGGAAAAGATGAAAAAAGCCAAACAAATGGAGGGATTGCTCAGAACAACTGTTGAGTCAGCTTTAGTGGCCGTGCTGGATAACTTTAGTATCAACTTGACACACCTGGGTTGAGGGAGCCTCAGTTGGAGAATTGCTTCTATTGGACTGGCCTGTGGCCATGTCTGTGGGGCATTTTCTTGTTTTGTGATGTGGGAGGGCCCAGCCCACTGTGGGCAGTGCCACCCTGACAGGTTGTATATTCTTTTTTTTTTGTCTTTTAGAGACAGGGTCTCCCTGTAGCCCCAGCTGTCCTGGAATTCACTCTGTAGACTAGGCTGGCCTTGAACTCACAAAGATCCACCTGCCTTTGCCTCCCAAGTGCTAGGATTAAAGGCGTGCACCACCACGCCCGGTGGCAGGTTGTGTATTCTTTCTATGAGCCAGGTGTGGTGGCACACGCCTTTACTCCTAGTGCTTGGGAGGCAGAGAGGCAGGTGGATTTCTGTGAGTTCAAGGCCAGCCTGGTCTACAGAGTTCCAGGCCAGCTGGGGCTACAGGGAGACCTTGTCTCAAAAAAACAAACATGCATGCATGGGCTAGGGGAGCAAGCAGTGTTCCTCCATGCCTGCACTTCAGCTCCTGCCTCCAGGTTCATGCCCTGAGTTCCTCCTACCTTGGGTTCCCTCAGTGATGAACTGTGACCTGCAAGATGTAAGATAAATAAATCCTTTCCTCCCCAAGTTGGTATTGGTCAGTGTTTTTGTCACAGCAAATGAAAGGAAGCTAGAACAGCTGCCATTATTCAGTGCTTCGGATGTGGATGTGTGCTGCCCCCATAGTTCCTAGGCTGATGCAGTAATGGAGAGCAGCAGGTGTACTGTGCTGTGTGGCTCCAGGCGCGGGCTAGGACTGCAGTGCAGACCCACTTCTGGCAGAGAAACACTTGTTTGGCAGGCTCCAATGTTAATAGATCATCACAAATCACTGAGGTCATTTCATCCATTGTCTTTCAGACGTCACAGCATAGACCTTTTAAATTGTTTTCTGACTGAGTCCCACGTCACAAACATACTTTGTGGTCAGGGACCTTTAATTATTAATAATTTCCTTCCATCTAAACCAAAGATTGCAATTAGAGCAGCATTTGCTGTCCATAATGGATTGACCTACGTTGAACTAAAAGCCCCAATTCGGAACAAGCTGTCAGTGTTCTGGTTAGGGCCTTCGCAGCTAAATGGTTGTCACATATTTGGAAGGCTTTAGGGGAGTGCCTGTGACTGCCCAGACTTGGCCGCTGAAGGGTGACACTCGTCTCTCAGGTCTCTGTTTTCAGCTCTGCCATCCAGAGCTGCGCTGTTTTGAGACCCAGCTGCACCATTTGTGACATGCGTATAATGACACTGTCCACCTCAGGGAGTAATTTTGAGCTTCTTTTCAGATAATGCCTTCTAGCACTTGGCGTGTTGCCTGAGTTGTAATATGTGTGTAGTCATTGTCCTTTTGTTTTTATTATTTAGAACTATGCGTCTCATGTTCTCTGAACTACCTTACAAATTTTTGGATTCAGGTTTTGATTTAAATTTAAATTTTATTTATTTCTGTGCAAAGGACCAAGCTCAGGACTTTGCATGTTAGACAAGACCTTAATTGAGGCAAGATAAAAAGAGGAAAATTAAGGGGGTATGGGGAAGGAAAGGATTCTCTTTATTTGGAGTCTGGATGGAAGTCTCACCAGCTAAGAATGAGGAATCCAGTACACTTAACTGCTTTTATATAAAGACATGTCAAGGTTAAGATAGTGATGAGCCATGCTTAAGGCCCAGGTCCAGCTGACCTTTTCTCCCTGTTTGCAGTTTTCAGGAATATTCCAAGAACCTCATTTATGTCAAAGACACATCTTAACCCTCTCATGCAGCCCTTGTGACCCATGGTGTTGCCGTTTCAGACACCACCCTGTGATCTCATTTATCAAACAGGAAAAACGTTTCTTGGCAACCCTTTGAGATTTAAGTTAAAAACCACCAAAATCATATATATGGCTACTTTTAAGAAGCATAGTGATGGGCTAGAGAGATGGCTCAGTGGTTAAGAGTGGCGACTGCTCTTGCAGAGGACCCGGGTTCGATTCAGCACCCACATGGCAGCTGAGAACTGTCTTTAACTCCAGGTCCAGGGGAATCCAACACCCTCTTCTGACCTCCTTGGCCTTGCACGACGGGTGCACCAACCCACATGTAGACAGTAATTCATACACATAAAAATACACACACACACACACACACATATATATATAGAAATATTATATAGTGACTACAAGCCCATGGTCACCCTTGCTGTGTCTTACCCTTTCTCTGAGCACCCTGCCCTCTGCTGTGGGCTTGAATCTCCATTGACTATTAAATTCTGTTCCTAAAAACACCAACTCTACTTTACATGGTCTCATTCTGATTTTTTTTTTTTCCTGGTGAGTCAAGAATCCAGCTTCAACTGAGGAGAAATTTCTGAAAAGAACTGGCCACCCAGGCTCCAACCCACCATAGCTGCCACTACCAAGCTTCATCCCCCTCTCAGACTTAGGTGTTTTTTTTTTATTATTAATTTTATTTATTTTTGTATGTGTATGAATGTACTGTCTGCATGTAGGTCTGTGCACCTGTGTTGTGCAATGCCGTGGAGGTCAGAAGACGGTCTCGGATTCCCCTGGAACCGGAGTTCTGGAACTGGAGTTACAGATGGTTCTTAGCTGCCATGTGGGTGCTGGGGATCAAACCTGTGTCCTCTGCAAGAGCAGTCGGCGCTCTTAACCGCTAGGCTATCTCTCCAGCTCCAGACTTAGGTGTTTTTACCTCTTCCCTTGAAATCCAAAAAAGACAGCTGAGCAAAGAGGCAGTTGTGGGAGAAGGCAGAACTGAAGGCTGGGAGGAGGGACAGCTGAAGGCTGGGAGGAGGGACAGCTGAAGGCTGGGAGGAGGGACAGCTGAAGTCTGGGAGGAGGGACAGCTGAAGTCTGGGAGGAGGGACAGCTGAAGGCTGGGAAGGAGGGACAGCTGAAGGCTGGGAAGGAAGGACAGCTGAAGGCTGGGAGGAAGGACAGCTGAAGGCTGGGAAGGAAGGACAGCTGAAGGCTGGGAGGAGGGACAGCGGAAGGCTGGGAGGAGGGACAGCGGAAGGCTGGGAAGGAGGGACAGCTGAAGGCTGGGAGGAGGGACAGCTGAAGGCTGGCCGGCCATGAAAGCTGCTTTCCAGCCTTTGGGACTGCTGTCCTGCTTTCCCTGCACACATGGTGGCAGGGACACATGGGCTTCTCAACTCTGTAGGCAGTCATCAGCCCTGGTGTGCAGGAGTGAGCTGCTGGTGCATCAGGGTCAGTTAGTGGATGTGAGCAGACACTGGGTGAAATTTGCAGTTGCAAAATTGCTGACAGTAATTCTGACCAAAGTGTCTTCAAGCAGTTCATGTTTTTACACGTCACAATTTCTGGCAGTAACAAAGGAACTGTACATAAATGAATAAAGTGTATTTCCTCGGTAGCTTTTGGCATGCTATTTCAACACAGGAAGTAAAGTGTTTTCTTCGGAAGTTAGAGTGCAGCACTATTTAGTAATTTTATTTCATTGTATTTCACTTATTTTGTGTTTGCACACATGCGCCACAGTGCACATGTGGAGTTTAAAGACAACTTGAGGCAGTGAGTTCCTGCCACCATGTCGATCCCAGGGATCAAACTCAGGTCATCCAGCTTGGCATCAGGTGTGTTTACCTTCTGAGCCATCTCACTGCTTTCTATTTAATTTTAGAAAGAGGATAAATTTGAGCTGAAGTGGCTCAGTGCAAGCCCGAGTTCAATTTCTGTAGCTCATGGAGGGGTGAGAACCAACTCCTAAAAGTTATCCTCTGACTTCCACCTTCATGCCATGGCGTGCACACGCACCTCCACATTCCCATACACACAGTAATAAATAATTGAAAAGGACATAATGAGTTGAACTGCTCTTTGACCAGCCACGTGCTTTCACATCCCCATCCTTCCTTCTCTCCTTTCCATATTACAAGTAAGTTACCAAATGATTTTGCTGGAGAGAGACAACCATTTGATAGAAAAGTGGTAGTTGGTAGTAAAGTGACTTGAAACTTGTGTGCGTTCTTAGATTTAGTGCCATTTAGAAGGAGTGGAGGCTGACAAATAGGACACAAGTGCTGGGCATGATGGAGCGCTCACTCAAGAGTCTGAGGCAAGAGGATCACTATGAGTTAGCAGGCTGTGATACATAGTGAGTTCCAGGTGATTCTAGCCTGAAGCTTGGACTCAGACTCACCTGTCCCCTCTCTGCCCAATAGCACAAGTACCAATACTAATGCAACGCAACTACTACTAAATTTATGTGTCTTCATTCCTTTACCTATTAAATTGGAATTGCAGAGTCTAACTTACATGTAAGTCCATATGTTTTAATTCTTTTTTTTTTTTTTTTGGTCTTTTTTCGAGACAGGGTCTCCCTGTAGCCCCAGCTGTCTTGGAACTCACTCTGTAGACCAGGCTGGCCTTGAACTCATAAAGATCCGCCTGCCTCTGCCTCCCAAGTGCTAGGATTAAAGGCGTGCACCACTACGCCCGGCTCATATGTTTTAATTCTAACATGCTGTACAGAGGAGGAACACAGAGGTTTTCTCTAGCTAGGTTTGCGTAGTGGTTTATTTATCAAACCACCTGTGACATGCTTTCCTTTGTTATTGCTGCTCCCAATACCTTACAGAGTCCATGCCTGTCCTCTCAGTAGGTTATTTATATTTGCCCTCAATAAAACATTAAAATAGGGGTCAGGGCCAGTTTATTTGATTTGAATAATTTAAATTAAACTAGGTACAAAGTAGTCGACAAAATAGATATTTAGCTCTTTAGGATGGTTTGTAAATAACATGTGGACCGTTTTCAAAGTACATTGCTTCACGTACAACAATTGAGTCCATTCAATAATAGTTTCTCTTTGAGAGTATTTTGTTTTGTTTAAGACAGGGTTTCACTATGTAGATCTCATTGGCCTGGAAATCCCTATGTAGACCAGGGCCTCCAGCTCACAGGATTCCCTATGTAGACCAGGGCCTCCAGCTCACAGGAATCCCTATGTAGACCAGGGCCTCCAGCTCAGAGGAATCCTATGTAGACCAGGGCCTCCAGCTCACAGGAATCCCTATGTAGACCAGGGCCTCCAGCTCAGAGGAATCCTATGTAGACCAGGGCCTCCAGCTCACAGGAATCCCTATGTATACCAGGGCCTCCAGCTCACAGGAATCCTATGTAGACCAGGGCCTCCAGCTCACAGGAATCCTATGTAGACCAGGGCCTCCAGCTCACAGGAATCCCATGTAGACCAGGGCCTCCAGCTCACAGGAATCCTATGTAGACCAGGGCCTCCAGCTCACAGGAATCCTGTGTAGACCAGGGCCTCCAGCTCACAGAAATTCACCTGCTTTTGTTTCTTCTCAAGTGCTTAGATTAAAGGAGTATGTATGCTCGGCCTT
Source organism: Rhizomys pruinosus (assembly GCA_009823505.1). Lineage (NCBI taxonomy): Eukaryota > Metazoa > Chordata > Mammalia > Rodentia > Spalacidae > Rhizomys > Rhizomys pruinosus. The sequence continues at coordinate 418,262 of VZQC01012262.1, read as the reverse complement.
TGAGAATGTTTTAAAAAGCCCCCTTCCATCTGAAATATGTTTCAAGATTTGCCTTTTATTTATTTATTTATTTATTTATTTATTTATTTATTTATTTATTTATTTATTTTCTGACAGGGTCTCCCTGTAGCCCCAGCTGTCCTGGAACTCACTCTGTAGACCAGGCTGGCCTTGAACTCACAAAGATCCGCCTGCCTCTGCCTCCCAAGTGCTAGGATTAAAGGCGTGTGCCACCACGCCTTTAATCCTAGCACTTGGGATTTGCTTTTTTTAAATATTTTCATAAAATAATAGTTTAGAAGTTCACCCTAAACACAAATTCCTAATGAACAAAGCTTGAGGCACTAAAACTCCACTGTTCTGTGTTATCAATATTTCCTGTAGTATTTGGGTATGTGGTATGCCTTTTAAACTCCACTCTGTTTGCATTATCAATATTTCTTCTAGTACTTGAGTATGTGATGTGCCTTTTAGTATGACTAAAGAATTTTAAGTTTAAAAAAAAAATAATTTTGTGTGTTTTGTCAGTGTATCTGTGGGTGCAGTGCCTATGCAGGCTGGAAAGAGGGCATCATGTCCCTTGGAACCAGATTTATACAAGGTTGTTAGCCACCATGTGGTTGCTGGGAACTGAATCCAGGTCCTCTGTAAGAACAGTCAATGCTCTTAACTGTCAAGCCATCTCTCTAGCCCCACCCTTCAGTATTTTTTTGATCTTTTTTTTTAGTTATATCTTAGCTGTCGAGACTAAGATATGTTTTCACTTCTGTGAAGGCTGTGGTCTACATTCATACATTGGTCTTGAATCAGTCATGCTTACACTTTTTTTTCTTTTTTGCTTATACATCTTAATGTATTAGTTGCTTTTCTGTTGCTGTGCTGTGTCTGAGTCACCTTATAGAAGGAAGAGGATTATTTGGCTTATGTATGGTGCTAGAGGGACAGAGTCCATGGGGGGTGGGATTGATGGGACAGGAGTCCATGGGGAGGGCGGGGTAGAGCAGCCAGAGCAGAAAGCTGGGGGTTAACTTTTTTTTTTTTGGTCTTTTTGAGACAGGGTCTCCCTGTAACCCCAGCTGTCCTGGAACTTGCTCTGTAGACCAGGCTGGGAACTCAGAAAGATCCGCCTGCCTCCGCCTCCTGAGTGCTAGGATTAAAGGCGTGTGCCACCAGACCGGCGGGAGTTTATTTCTTTAGGCAGGCAGCAGAAGCAGAGAGAAACTCGAAGGTGGGCAAGGCTGTAAACTGAAAGCCTGCCCCAGAGACATGCTTCTTCTCCAGCAAGGCAGCACTGGCAACTGGAAACCGAGGGGACATTTTCATTCAAACCACCATACAAGTTTAAGGCTGGGAATGGAAGTCAGTTGTTGCGGGCTTGCTTAACCTGCTAGAGGCCCTTGGTTCAGTCACCCAACAAAACTGACAGCCTTCCACCCTCCCTCCACCCCCAGCAAAGCAAGTTTAGAAGTTCTGCTGTTTTTCAGTGCAACCACTAAAAGCATAGCAAAGGGAAAGGCAGACCAATAGTTGTTTTCTAGAGACAAGGAAACAAAGATTGGCCAGAATATGGACACATTGGATCCCTGTGTACTCATGGTGGGAATGTTTAGAATGGTGTAGCTACTAGAGAACACAGTATAGAGGTTCCCTGAGGTTCTAGAAATTTGAACTGCTACAGGAACTTACAGTTCCACTTCTGCTTTTTTTTTTTTTTTAACTTTTTAAAGCCGAGGTCTTAATAAGCTCAGGCTGACTAACTCCTGATCTGCCTCCATTTCTCAAGTGCTAGGAGTACAGGCTGCCTATCATACCTCCATCCACTTCTTGGTTTTTATCCAAATGGATGGAAATCAGGGTCTTAAAGAGATTCTAGTCTCATGTCCTTACAGCATTCTTCGTGGCGGAGATGTGGAAGCAGTTGAGTAGGCATCCATAGATGTGGTATGTATGTGTGCGTGCAGTGGATACTTGTGTAAACTCAAGGACATCTTAGCATCTGTGACAACAGGAATGAACATAGAGGACATTATGTTAAGAAAAGCCAGTAGCAAGGACTATAGCCTATGAGTTTGCTTGTCTGAGGGTCTGAAATAGTCAGTTTATAGCAGGGAGTAGAGGGTGATTGATGCAGAGGTGCAGTCCACTGGATTAAAGTTTCATGCAAGACGGTTATACTCCAGACCCTGTGCATCAGGTGCTCTATTCAGCAGTTACATGATATTACTATACACTTAAAAATGTGTTGGGTAGGAAGCTGGCTTGTTTTAGGCTTTTGTAGTTTAGGGCTTTGGTCACTTCCAGGACTAAGCGGTTTATTTGGGGCTTGTTTGAGGCTTTTGGGGTTGGTTCTGTCACTGGTGGAGCCATCACAGAAGTTTAACCCTGCCATGACTCCTGAGTCTTCTTAGATGTCCAGTGAAAACACACCTAGGCCCTCCACCCTAGCACTACACTCTCTTCCCTCTCCCAGGATATCTTCCTGGGCCCTGGACAGAAGCAAATGCATCTTGCCTGAGGCTAGGAATGTCTTTTGGCCAAGTGAAGCGGGGTCCAGACGTGATTGTCATTGTGGAGATACTGGTGGACAACTTGTGATTCCTCCTCCACAGGATATTCCCACCTGGAGACGAGAACTAAGAGCTGCTCATCCTCTGGGTGTTAGAGAAAAACCAGAGGCGTGTCCTCAGGTGTCCTGCAGTTTCCCTGTGTCAGATGACCTGGGTCACATCCCAGAACCCGCACAGGAGGTGTGTCCTCAGGTGTCCTGCAGTTTCCCTGTGTCAGATGACCTGGGTCACATCCCCAGAACCTGCACAGGAGGTGTGTCCTCAGGTGTCCTGCAGTTTCCCTGTGTCAGATGACCTGGGTCACATCCCCAGAACCCGCACAGGAGGTGTGTCCTCAGGTGTCCTGCAGTTTCCCTGTGTCAGATGACCTGTGGTCACATCGCCAGAACCTACACAAGGTGGAAGAAGAGAACCAGATCCTGAAAGTCATCCTCCACCTCACGTGTACCCTGCCCTGGTATGTGTGTGTGTATGGAAACACACAAGAAAAACAATAAAACTAAATTGTAAGAGAAAGCATATTAAACTAGAGTATTACTAGAATATAAATTACTGATTATTGAATTGCTATCTAAAAAACTCATAGGCTGTGAAGCAGTGTCAGTCTGTGATACATCACATGTCATGACATGAAGCATTCTAGTCTCAGCTTGGCGGCTAGGGTGTTCCTGGTCCCATCAGTCTAATAGGGTGATAGTTTATTTTTTACCTCATAGAAAAATGCCTGTTATATATAAGGACTTTTTAATTAGATATAGAACAGAAGCTTCTGTGTGTTCTTTAGGAGTTTTAGCAAAAAAAAGGTTGTGACATTTGAAGGAGTAGAGGAAGTTTAGGGGTAGCAGTTTGTGCGTGGGGCCAAACAGCCTGCATTTGACCTTGGTAGCTGTGCAAGGCGTTGCTGGGCAGTTTAAAGTGAGGTCCTGCCGGGCATGGTGGCACACACCTTTAATCCTAGCACTCGGGAGGCAGAGGCAGGTGGATCTTTGTGAGTTCAAGTGAGTTCAAGGCCAGCCTGGTCTACAGAGTGAGTTCCAGGACAGCTGGGACTACAGGGAGACTCTGTCTCGAAAAGACCAAAAAAAATTAAATTAAAATAAAATAAAATAAAATAGAGGTCCTTGGATAATTAAGGAAACAAAAAGTTAAATGTAATTTACATTCTTTAGAAAGGTTAAACTGAGGGCTGGAGAGATGGCCTAGTGGTTAAGAGCGCAGATTGCTCTTACAGAGGACCCGGGTTTGATCCCCAGCACCCACATGGCGATTGAGAACTGTCTGTAACTCCAATTCCAGGAGAACTCCAATTCCAGGGGAATCGACGCCCTCTTCTGACCTCCAAGGCATTGCACGACACGGGTGCACAAACCTAGATGCAGACAGTACATTCATACACATAAATTAAAAAAAAATAAAAAAGAAAGGTTAAATTGAGCTGGGCGTGGTGGCACATACTTTTTTTTTTTAATCTTTGTTGTTTTTTATTATTTTTTATGTGTATGAGTACTGTCTGCATGTAAGTTGGTGCACCCATGTCATGCAATGCCTCAGAGGTCAGAAGAGGGTGTCAGATTCCCCTGGAACTGGAGTTAAACACAGTTCTTAGCCACCATGTGGGTGCTGGTAATTGAACCCTGGTCCTCTGCAAGAGCAGTCGGTGCTCTTAACCGTTGAGCCATCTATCTCTCCAACCCTGGCACATGCCTTTAATCCTAGCACTTGGAGGCAGAGGCAGGCAGATCTCTGGGAGTTCAAGGCCACCCTGGTCTACAAAGCGAGCTCCAGACCAGCTGAGACTAAAGGGGGACCCTGTCTCAAAAAAAGAAAAAAAGGAAAGGATAGGTAAAACTGGATGGGCTTGGTCGTACACACCTTTAATCCTAGCACTTGGGAAGAAGAGGCAGGCGGATCTCTGAGTTCAAGGTCAGCCTGGTCTACATAGTAAGTTCCAGGCCAGCTGGGGCAAGGGGCTACAGAGATACAGAGAGAGACCCTGTCAAAAAAAAAAAAGGTTAAAGATGTTAACATATTTTGGAAGTAGATGATTTTATTTCACTAGTGGCTAGAATAAAATTAGATTTATTGTTAATCAGTGCATCCCCCGGCTCTCAGAGGCAGAGCGGTCACGTTGCTCTTTCTCACTGGCCCAGAGGCTTACGCCTGCCTCAGACCTAATGCCCCTGGCTTCTCTTGGAGTTTACATCAGATAACGACTTGGTTGTTGCAGGGCATTCCACTCACTGGCTTACTGGGGAGCAGCTCTTCAGGGGTCACTGCCTCTGTGGCTTGCTTATGCTGTTTGATTACAGAGACCATTTCATGCCTTCATGCCTGCCCCCTACAGCTTGCTTTCTAATCCCAGTATCCACAGTGTATGTCAGAGGTCATAAGCAGTGTGGCTGAAGGGAGGGAGAGCAGAGTTTCAATCAAGGGCTGGTTAGCTTCCCCTTACTGTGAGAGCGAAATCGGCTGTGTTCCAGCATATTGATATGGGGCCTGGCACAGAATGTGTATGATTGTTATTATTGGTAAACTACATGAGTACTTTGGGTGGACTGACTTTTCTGATTGTCACCTATTGCCATTCTTGGTAACCTTGTTCTCTCTGTGCAAAATTACCATTATTGAATTGAGACATTTATTGCAGCTGTTGGGAGGCCTGGGAGATACATGAGCTAGTAATTTTCCAACTTTTATTCTCTGTTTAGGCAAAAATCAGAGTTCCTTGTCATAGGAAATTTGAATGCAGGCAAGTCACTTCCTGGAAAGATCCAGTGAAGTTCCTTTACTGAATTCCTTTCTGAATTGTCTTTGCTCTTTCCTTCAATTCCCTCCCCTTCCCCTTTTCCTCTTGGGTCTCAGGTATCCCAGGCTGAATTTTTAGCTTGTTATAAACCCATGAATGACCTAGAACTCATGATCTGGTCCTCCTGCCTCCTGAGTCCTGGAATAGTCTGGCCGCAAGAGGAGACCTTGTTACTTGACTCTTCATTGAGGAGACTCAGGAAACCACTCACTTTCTCTCTTGCCCTCTCTGAGGTCTGGATTGGAAAGAAAAATCTCTTTTTTTTTTTTTTAATTAAATTTTATTCATTTATAGGGGAGGAGGAGAGAGGGCATGTGCCATACCAAGTATGTGGAGGTCAGAGGACATCTTATGGGAGTTATTTCTCGCCACCTTGTGGCTCCTTGAGATTGAATTCAGGTCCTTCTGTTTGGCAGCACGCACCCTTACCTGTTGAGCCATATCACTGGTCCAGGAAAACATTCTTAAAGTTATTTCAGGACCTTTCTAATTTTACAAGCCTCTTTCTAACTTTGCATAAATCTATTATTTCCATTTATGCTGAGCACTTGGCCAAGTCATAAGTTAATTTACATGTGAAAGTCAAACATGCATGCTTCTCTCCCTGCTGCTGCTTAATTTATTATTTTAATAGTATGTGCTTTTTTTCCCACTTAACAATAGCCTGTTATTTGACCTAGATACTATCCACTTATTTTTCTGCTATGAATGCATTATTAATTGCATTAAATGCATTAAAAGCCTGGCATTCTGGCTCACCCACAAATCTTAGCAACCAGGAGACTGAGGCAGGAGGATTGCCATAAGTTTGATGTCAGTCTTCACTACATTATGAATTCTCTTGGTAAGCTTGGGCTGTAGTGTGATACGCTGTCTGAAGCATTTTGAACATGGCATATGGAATTGGTATATAAAATGTATAGTTTTTTTACCCCCCCCCCCATCCCAGACAATGTCTCCCTGTAGCCCCAGAGTGCACCACCACGCCCGGCTTCATCTTCTCTTTTTATGTTTTTTTTCAATCATTGTTATTGACATTTTTTTCCATGATAGATTTGGTCACACTTTGTTCTCTTGTATTTGGAGACTCGGCTTGCCTCTCAAAACATGATAATTTATACATAGTTTAAAAGATAATCTCTCTATAAGAACAAAGAATTTCTGCTAGGTTGGAGTCTACCCCACCCCCTTAGATGAATCTCTTTTGTGGTGACAAAGAGCTTTCTGAACTTGGCAATGAACTTCCTCTGGGGACTCAGAGAATTGCTTTGGTAGCTCTCTGATGCTCCTCCTTGAAAGCTCTAGCAAAGTTGCCTTATTTGACTTAAAAAGGGGCTGGAGCCCAAACCTCCTTTTCCCCTGAGGACGGTTGTAGCTGAAGCTGATGTGGGAACAGCTGTGAAAGACTCTCTGGTGACAGTCTGAAATAGAGCAGTACCAAACACAGATTCTAGTTTTATACCCCAAACCAGATTTTTATTTTTTATTTATTTATTTTTTTTATTAATTTTATTTATTTCCGTATGTGTATGAATGTACTACCTGCATGCAAGTTTGTGCACCCATGTCATGCAATACCGCGGAGGTCAGAGAGGGTGTCGGATTCCCCTGGAACTGGAGCTCTCCTGGAATTGGAGTTTCAGACGGTTCTCGGCCGCCATGTGGGTGCTGGGGATCGAACCCGGGTCTTCTGTAAGAGCGGTCGGCGCTCTTAACCGCAAGGCCATCTCTCCAGCCCCCCAAACCAGATTTTTAAATGTAATAAAGAAGGGGCCCTTTATGGTAAAGGTGCTGGGCCTGGAGGCATGTGCCTGTAAATCAAGACTTGAGAGGCGGAGGCAGGATAGTGGAGTTGAGCTCACTTTGGGTTACTTTAAAAAAGGGGGAGGGAGCGGCTAGGAAAAAAAAAAAAAACATCCAACAGCATTTGTGCTGATTGGAGTTCTAAGGAGATGGAGAGGAGGAGAGAAAAGCTGCCTGGAGCCTTTTTCTTCCTCCTGCCCCTTGTAAACAGTTTCCTGTCCAGCCTGTAGTTTTATGAGTGACTCTGCTAGAGTAAAGAGATATGCAGGACTTACTGGTGCAGATTCCTGCTTGTAAAAAGTACTGTGGATCTGTGTTTAGTATCTCACTGTTATTTACCTTAAAGTATCACAATCCTAAAATATTTACACCCTGAAATTACTTTGAGTCAGATTAAGTAGAAAAAAAAGAGTAAAGGAGGAGATCGTAAACATAATTTTGAGGAGGGTTAAAGGATGGAAAGCTGTGCTAGTCTGGAGGTCATCGCGGGTGAACTCTTGGTGTGATGGGTTGCTTCAGTCAAAGGAATGTTCTAAATAATTGGATTCTGGACTCTTACAGTAGGGGACTGAGACTGTGGGGTAGCTGTGTGTGCACAGAACCAGGCTCATCCCCACATTACCTTTAAAAATGTGTTTCTAGCCAGTCGTGGTGGCACACCCCTTTAATCCAGGGGCAGGCCAGCCTGATCTATGTAGCGTGTTCCAGGCCAGCTGGAACTAAAGGGAGTCCCTGTCTCAAAAAGACAAAACAAAAAACAAAAACATGTTTCTAAGTACTGATCGTTTATGTGCCAGTTCGTACAGGGGATTTTGAGTGAGCCCATTCTGGAGTAAATCCTGAGTCCTGCTCCGCCATCCACTGACTGGACACACTTTGTGTCTGTTTCTTCCTCTGTAATATTGGAATAGTAAACTTCTCTTACAGATTTCAAGGGAGAAAGAGCAGGCACTGTGAGGTCCCCAGCATTCTGTTTGGCTCACAGTGCCTCTGTGGATGACAGTTTTCTGCCTTTTTTCAAGGTTGGAGACTGCCTGAGCCAGACCACATTGTTCTTGGGTGGCAGCTGTGACACCTCCTAGGCCCTCTGTTGGCCTCTCAGCTGCCTGTCCGTCTAGGCTTTTTCCCTGAGTCAGTGCCTCCATCTTTGCTGGCCCTTCGCAGTAGGTTCCCTTCGCTCATAGCATGTGAATCGTGCTGTAGAAGTGTTGTAGGGTGGCCCAGGCATGTCCTCGCACCACCATGCTATCTTCCCAGCATAGCCAGCTGCTTCCTGACACACTCCTTTTCTAGCCTGAACACTGCACCATTGTCCTCTCCTGGTGATGTGTCAGCTGTTTGAGGCCGATTCCCTCCTTGGTGTTTGGGGTCCCTCACATTGTAAGTTTTCCCATTGCTTACCTTCATGTTCTGTCACCTTAAATCTGATCAGTGCCTCCAGATCCTCCTCCCTTGTCAGTGCTTAGGGCGCCAAGCTCAGTCTCACCCGGGGTTTCTCGTGAGCACTATTGACTTTGGAGGAGAGAATTCTTTGAGAAGACTGCTCTTAGAATGTACAAATGTGTTGAAGCATCCTGACTCCAATGAAGACTTGCTAGCCAGCACTGTGTCTGTGTCTCTGTGTTACCCAGTATTGTAAATGGAACATAATTGTCCCCTGCTCTTGTTCAGGGACCTTTGTGCCTTATTTGTCCGTCCATCTTAGGAAAGGTCACCATCATAGTCACTATGAACACATACCTCTTTCTGTTTTAATAGGTCCCTAATTTTGCCTGGCAGTCCTTTAATACTTTCCTCATTAATGCTTCTGTTTACTCACAGATTTATTGCAGACTTCTGTTCTCAAATTTCCCATCTCATTATCTTCTATCTTCTTAGCAGATGACTTTGGTGTTAAAGATAAAATAGAAGCTATTGTATTTGTCCTCACTAAACTTGGTGGTACCAGTTGTGAACTTACCTGGATTTGAATTGTGGGCCGGCGTTTAACAGATTTTGTGGCCTTTAGCAAGTTAGCCTTTAGTCTCATTTTCTTTTTCTTTTTTTTGTCTTTTCGAGACAGGGTCTCCCTGTAGTCCCAGCTGTCCTGGAACTTGCTCTGTAGACCAGGCTGTCCTGGAACTCACTCTGCAGACCAGGCTGGCGGCCTAGCCTCATTTTTCATCTCTATTGTGGCTGTCATAAAATATACAATGTCAGAAAAGATACAGTGCATTTAGTGTAGTGTCTTGCCAATAGGGTCAGCTGTTGAGGGGCACAGTGAATGTAGGAAGGGAGAAGAGGGTGCTAGGGTGTGCAGGTAGGCTGAGACTGCCTCACGTTAGGGTGGATCAGGTATCTGAGGAAATAAGGGGTGAGTCATAGTTATTTGTAAGAGACTGCCATGAAGTGTAATTATGACATAAACCAAGAGAAAAGGAATTGGGGGGACATGCAGTCAAAGGCAGAAGGTAGGCTTTGTTTGTAGAGGGAGGGATGCCAACCACTTGCCCACGGTAAGTGCTATTCGAGACTGGCATCGCAGTTTTAGGAAGAGATAGATTGAACTAATTCATTTCATCAGCTTCTTAATTATTCCTCTATTTTCCATGCTACAAACAGATGTATTGTAAATGTAAATCCATTTCCTTTACCTGGCTTCAAATTGTATTAATTTTGCCTAAGCCTAGTTTAAAAATCAGACTTTATCATGTGCTTTTTCCTTGCTTGTGGTCAGTCATTGCCACTGCCATGACTACTTTAAGCTTTTTTTTTTTTTTAATTTTAATATTTATTTAATTTAATTTAATTTATTTTTTGAGGTGGGTCCCATTGTAGCCCCATCTGGCCTGGAGCTGGATATGTAGACTAGGATGAGTTTGAACTCACAGAGATCCACCTGCCTCTGCCTTCGGAATGCTAGGTTTAAAGAGGTTTAAAGGTGTGTACCACCAGGCCTAGACAGCTTTACCACACTTTCTCCTCTGTCTGACCAACTGTCCCAGCTTCAGTCATACTAAGCATCACTTCTTCAGCCTGGCCCTGCTTGGGGCTAGAGCGACAGCTCAGTGTTAAGAGTGCTTTCTGCAGAGCCAGAAGAACTACACTTTGGAGTCCAGGGCCCACATCACCTGGACAACAAGCCAGGTGTCCTGCGGTGCCAGTAACTGCAGCTTCCAAGGATTCAGCATCCTCTTCTGGCCTCTGTGCATGCAGAGGTGCACCTTCTCCATGCAGGTACGCATGTACTTACACAGACACACACATAAATAGATCTTTAATAAAACAAACCATGGCACTGCCAGGTAACTTTCTGCCTGTTATTTGCCTCATTTTCAAGCTCTACCAAGACAACCATTTTCTGCCTGTTTATTCTGTGACCCCAGCATGGATTGGCTGCCCTCTATTTCTTTTTTTTTTTAATAAGTTTTTAAATTAAAAAAAAATTTTATGTGTATTAATGTACTGTCTGCATGTTGTTTGGTGCACCCGTGTTGTGCAATGCCTTGGAGGTCAGAAGAGTGCGTCAGATTCCCCTGGAACTGGAGTTAAAGAGGGTTCTTAGCTGCCATGTGGGTGCTGGGAATTGAATCCAGGTCCTCTGTAAGAGCAGTCAGTGCTCTTAACTGCTGAGTCATCTCTCCAGCCCCTAGTTTTTAAATTTTTTCTGTTTTTTTTGTTTTGTTTTGTTTTTGAGATGCTCTCCCTCTAGCACCAGCTACCCTAGAACTCACTCTGTAGACCAGACTGGCCTTGAACTCACAGAGATCTGCCTGTCTCTGCCTCCTGAGTGCTAGGATTAAAGGCGTGTGGCACCAAGCCCTCAGCTACCCTCTATCTCTAACACCTCACTTCAGTTTCTCAGTACTTAGTGCCAGATTGCAGAGGCTTTGTTACCTGTGTCTCCATGGCCGCCTCTCTTCTGTTCTTTAGGGTCCTTATCAGAGGCAGTAATGCCTGGTATATAGTAAGTCCCTGGCAAGTATTAGTTCATTCATCCAGCACTGTTACCGTTCCTTTGTGTCAGGTGTTGTACTGCAGTCCCCAGTCCCTTTGTGTCAGGTGTTGTACTGCAGTCCCCAGTCCCTTTGTGTCAGGTGTTGTACTGCAGTCCCCAGTCCCTTTGTGTCAGGTGTTGTATTTCAGTCCCCAGTCCCTTTGTGTCAGGTGCTATACTGCAGTCCCCAGTCCCTTTGTGTCCAGTGTTGTACTGCAGTCCCCATCCTGCTTTCACACTGTTTTATGGTCAAGTTTTGGGGAAAATATATGTATATTCAAGAGATCTGGGACCTGTGCTTTTCGGGAAGAGGGGAGATGTTTTTGTCTGTGGAGGCCGTGGGATGTTGGGGTGCTAAAGCTTATTTGGGGTGTCTTAGTGCTAGTTTCATTGCTCTCTGTTCAAAGTGATCAGTTTCTGAAAGGCTCTATTTTTGTTAAAACGATTGTTTATAAGTTGTGTGGAGTTGTTTTTAGAAGATGTAAACAAATGTCTACTCACCCCAGGTAGGCCATTACTGACAGAAATGCAAGATTCCATCCCAGTGCAGCATGGGAACCAATGAGGTTAATTAGGTCACTTACAGAAGCTTGGACACTTGGGGGCTTGGGGGACAGTGATGGAAGGAAAACCTCTGTCCAAGGGACTGTTAACTGTCAGTAAATCTTTGGGGCCTTGTGGGCCTTTTCTTTATTTATTTATTTATTTATTTATTTATTTATTTATTTATTTATTTATTTATTTTTTGTGGGCCTTTTCTACCAGGAACTGGTAGCCCCTCCCCTCAACAGCTGTTAACTGTTCTTTTTCCTTGGGGAGGGGCAGGGCCCTTGTGATCCTCTCTCCCCAACAGCTGTTTACTATATGAATCCTTGATTGTGGGTGGGGCCTCATTGGCTCCTTCCCCTAGCCACTGTTAAAAGACTAAATCCTGGGGGGGGTGGTGCGAGGAGGTAGGGCTCCTGGGCTCCTCCCTGCACTGCAATGGAAAGTTAATTGATCCAGCCTTGTCAGGTCTTTTGCAAGGCAGTCTCATCTGGTGAGGGCATGTCCAGGTCATGCCAGGGACAGCATGCCCCAGCCTTGTCTTTCAAGTTTCACAGGTTGTTAGTATTCAGGAATATGCACAAAAAATTCAGTGTACTATTATCATCATATTTATTTCCATATATAACACAACATAGAGATAGTGAAGAAGACAAAAATAAATTGAAGTTAAGAAATAGTCAGTTTTGGAGTGTGATAGACCCTCTATTATTCTTAGAGCTTATCAGTAACAAGAAAGAATAAAATCTTATACCGTTTTCCTGTAAAAGCTATTTCAAGGTAACCAAATAGTTAATAGGCTTTTCTTCCTTCTTGGTCCTTTGATACAGGTTCTCACTCTGTGGCCCACTTCTACCTGAAACTCCCTACCTATGTAGTCCCAACTGGCCCAGAACTTGGCTATCCTGGCCAGCCTCCTGAATCCTAGGATTATAGGCATGAGCCACTACGCCCAGCTCAAGAAAGCCTTTTAAAAAATAATTGTGGTTAACTAATGCAGAGGAAACAATAGAATTAGCAAGTAACCTGTAGGTGTCCCCCATAAAATAAGGGAAAAATGATGATTGGGTGAACAAGGCCAGCTGTACTTAAATGCCCTGCATAGTTCAAGTAGACATGGTTAAATGCAATAGATTAGGTGACTACCCGACACCAGTGGAGTGCTTGCCAGAAATGCAAACTGAGCATATCTCTAGAAATTACTGGGAAATGCAAGGAATAGAGATGTCCATTGGCACTGGAGGAAGAAAGGAACTAAATTTAGCATGTGAGAAATCCTGCAGGGTAAATGGCTTAATGATGGACTGAGATATTTTAAAGAGTTGAGCTGTGTGGTTCTTGTTTTTGTACTGCTTTAAAAAAGGAGAAAAAAGCCAGGCGTGGTGGTGCACGCCTTTAGTCCTAGCACTTGGGAGGCAGAGGCAGGCGGATCTTTGTGAGTTCAAGGCCAGCCTGGTCTACAGAGTGAGTTCCAGGACAGCTGGGACTACTGTCT
>VZQC01012262.1:360094-403475 GCA_009823505.1 Rhizomys pruinosus | reverse complement strand
AGCCTGGTCTACAGAGTGAGTTCCAGGACAGCTGGGACTACTGTCTTGAAAAGACCAAAAAAAAAAAAAAAGAAATATTCTTAGGTTCCTTCTTCTAACTTGCGTTGATAATTGTGTCCCATTTGTTCTTCCCAACATATTCTCATGCATTTTATTCTCATATTCTCTCTTTCTCCACCCACTCTTTATTTCAGTAGGAATTAAACTTCAAAGCTTGTGCATGTCAAGCAAGCTCTCTGGCCTGAGTTTAGTTCCTGGGCTTTTCTCTCATGTTAAAAGGTCTCTATTTTCTTGTCATGCCTATATTCTGATTTGGAGGAAATATAAGTTTTCTTTTACTCCCTGAATGTAATGTTCTTCCCCACCCCCAGCTGCTTTAAATTTTTAAAATATATTTTTGATATTGGAAATTTGAAGGTAATGTCTTTGGGGGATTTATCTTGGGCTTTTGAGTTTTTTTTTTTTTTAATTTGCTTTAATATATTTTGTTTTTTTGTTTTTTGTTTTTTTTGGTCTTTTCAAGACTCCCTGTAGTCCCAGTTGTCCTGGAACTCACTCTGTAGACCAGGCTGGCCTGATTTAATATAGTTTGAAAAAATATTTTGAAAAAAATTAACTCATCAAGTATATTGTACTTGTTCTCTTTCTGAGTTCTCAACTGGTAGGTTGTGGGCAGTGTTCTTGTTCTATAGACTTGATATTCCTTCCTACTTTTTTGTTATCGTTTGTTCATTGTCCCCTTTAGTAATCTCCTTGGACCTATTTTCAAGATTTTTGACCCATCAGCTCTCTCAAGTGTGCCTTCAGAGCCGTTTTTTTTTTTTTGTTTCATTTTTTTTTTCATTTCTGTTGCTACATTTCTTATTTAGCACTTTCTTTTTTTGAGACAGGGTCTCCCTGTAGCCCCAACTGGCCTGGAACTCACTTTGTAGACCAGGCTAGCCTTGAATTCAAAGAGATCCGCCTGCTTCTGCCTCCCTAGTGCTGGGACTAAAGGCAGGCGCCACCACACATGGCTTTTTTTTTTTTTCTTCTTCTTTTTAACACTTTCATTTATAACAGTTATTTTACTCTTTCATAGTTTTATGTCATTTTTTTTTCATTTGATCATGAATAGTCCTTACCTGTGCCTACTCTCATTCATAATTATTTAAAATTTCTTGCTGATAGTGCCAGCGTTGACTTACTTGCTTCTGTGGCTTACTTTCTCTCCTGTCAGTGATTTGTTGTTCTTGAGTGTTTATTGTTTTTGAGTGCCAGCCATTATTTGTAGGCTAGTCGGTAACATAAAGGTAACGATGCGCATTACCATCCTCTCGAAAACTGAGTCTCAGTGAATAGCATCTCTTCTTTCTTTCAGTTTTGAATCCTTTAATTTCCTGAACAACTATGTCAAAGCAGTAACTGGCAACAACTGAAGGTGGGCGCTTCATCTTGAAGACTGCTACCTCTGGACTGAGCAGGGCACATGGAGCAACGGCCACTAATGCCACCTGGACAATGCGTTTGCTTTTTTTCGTTTGTTTTTTCTTTGGAGACAGGGTCTCCCGTGTAGCTCCAGGTGGCCTGGAACTCAAGCTACTCTGTGAGACCAGGCTGGCCTTGGAAACTCACAGAGATCCGCCCTCTGCCTCCCAAGTGGCTAGGATTAGAAGGCATGCGCGATCCAAGTCAAACATGGCTTAATACAGACAGGTTCTTAGCCAACCATATGGGTGCTGGGAAATCGCGAGAACCCAAGTCTTCTGCGAGAGCAGTTGGCACGTATGTAGACCTGCTGAGCCATCTCGGTCCAGCCTGCTGGACAATGGCATCTTGTTAATATTCTTTTTTGTTTTTGTCTTTTTCGAGATGGGGTCTCTCTGTAGCCGCCAGCTGGCCTGGAAACTCATTCTGTAGACCAATGGGCCCGTTGAACTGCACAAAGATTCCGCCTGCTGCTGCCTCACGCAAGTGACTAGGATTAAAGGGCGTGCCGCCACCATTGCCCCGGGGACAGTGGCCATTTTTAATTTTTCATTTTAATTTTTTATGTTGTTGTATGTGTATGAAATGTACTGGTCTGGGCAATGGGTAGGTTTGTGCACAGCATGGTTGTACAAATGCAAAAAGAGGTCAGAAGAGGGTCTCGGATTCCCCTGGAACTGGAGTTCTCCTAGAACTTGGAGTTACAGAACGGTCTTCTTTAGCTGCCATGATGGGTGGTTTCTGGGGATTGAACCAGGTCCTGTGCAAGAAAGCCAGTCGGCACTCTAACGCCACTAGGCTATCTCTCCAGCCCACGCAATAATGGTAGTTTTTTAGAAGTCAATAGAAAAACCGCTGCTTTAATTCTGAAATTGTTGGTCTGTATCTTCTCCATGAGTTATTTGAGAAAGAACAACTTTTTTGTATTTTGTATTTTGAGGCAGGGTCTAGATCCTGGCTGGCCAGGAGAGTCGACTATGTAGATTGCAGGCTAGCAGCAGAACTCAGGGAGATTCACACTAAACTGCTTTCCTCAGCCTCAGTTTGCTGGGATTAAAGGTGCCATCAATCCAGCCAGAAAATAGCATTGAAGTCTAGCTGACAGTAATTTTGACAGCTAATCAGGGTTACTTTTGCCAGTCATTTAACAGCATTTAGCCTGAATTTGCCATGTGACAGGAGTATGTTTTGCTAAATACTGAATTACCTGGAAGCCTTAGAAGTGAGCTTTAAGATCATTGTAGATTGTCAGCTTAGGCATTTTATAAATGATAGGTCTAGAAGAGTAAGTGGTTTGCTCATAATAACTAGTGGCAATAGGGATTTCCTTGATTTCTGCTCTTTTATGTGGCTGCTAGTTCTAGTTTGCTGTATTTGGGATCGTTACAGCCTTTAAGAACATGTGTTGGTGAACAACTCTGGGAATGAATGACTATTTCTGCCTGGTGATCACATGTTTTGTTAAAAATGATTGCTTATCAGCCTCTGAGGTGACATCAGAATGTGTTCCCCATTAGCAGATGGTTTGAAGGAATACTGATTGAGTTTGAAGTTTACCCTTAAAAATCTATTGTTGAGGCCCAATTTTATTGTGCCAAGTGATTTTAAAGTGAAACCTTGGACTTCCAAGTTCCGGATTTGGTGAACACAAGCTCTGGAATTGAACACAATTTTATTAGCAGTTAATGTAATTAAAAGATCGTGCAGTGGTATAGCACGTGAGTCTACGCAGCAGTGCTGTTTCCTTCCTGTGAGCTGATTTTGTTTTTTTATTTATTGATGTGTATTTTGCAGTAGGTCTTTGAAATCTCGAATGGTAATCATCGGCTTTTTCTAGATGTGTCACAAGGTATATTGTAAGTGACTGAAGTATGTAGTATTTCACTTCAACTTTGTTTTTGGTTTTGTTTCTTTGAACCAGTTGCCATTAATTTGAGCAGTACACCTCAGAGCTGTGGGCATCATGAGGGGCCTTCATTATGAAAATCCAGTTTCATCTGTGAGAAGCGTTTCTGTGGAGTAGAGTTAACATGCTGGGATTTTTGAATTGGCGGAGNTTTTCTGAGAGGCAGGGGAGCCCATGGGCGAGGCTACAACACAAAGGAACCTGAGTTTTGAATAGCCAGCTGCTCAAGCTTGTTTTGCATGCCAGGCAGTAGGGGGCAGGTCAGACCTGAAAGTTTATTTTCACACTAAGGCCAATTAATATCCAAAAAACCTAACCATGAAGTGAACCAATTGTCAAGCATAAGCAATGAATGTAAGTAACATTAATGTAAAACCAATTAGCAACTATCAATGTCCAAATTTTGAACAACCCAAGTTTCCCATAGTCCAATTAAGAATCTTGTATGCATAAGCATATTGATCAAATAAGAGTCCAGTCTATATTGCTGTAGTCTCACAATTCACCCCAATCTCCACAGCCCTTACATTCTATCATGCCTCCTCTTCCGCAGGTTATTCCCTAGGCTTTGGGAAAGGGGCACAAGTGGGTGAGAAGCAAAACAGTCTACTTTCTCTGGAGATGTCATTTTGGACTCTAGTCTGTTCAGGTTATATCCCTTCATGGGTTGACAGTTTATCCAGGGGTACCTTTTTTTTAATCCTACTAACAAAGCACAAGCATTTAAACAGTACTAATTATTATGGCAAGCTAAGCTGTGGGTATAGACACAGATGTTTGGATGGTATGCTAATCCATGAACTGTGGCTTTTCTGTAAAGGATAACAAGTTTTTTTAAAAATTTTATTTATTTTTGTATGTGTATGAATGTACTGTCTGCATGTAGGTTTGTGCACCCATGTTGTACAATGCCACGGAGGTCAGAAGAGGGTCTCGGATTCCCCTGGAACTGGAGTTCTCCTAGAATTGGAGTTACAGACGGTTCTTAGCTGCCATGTGGGTGCTGGGGATTGAACCCAGGTCCTCTGCAAGAGCAGTCGGCACTCTTAACCACTAGGCTATCTCTCCAGCCCCCGCAAAATGTAGTTTTTTAGAAGTCTAGAAAAACCCTGCTAATTCTGAAATTGTTGGTCTGTATCTTCTCCATGAGTTATTTGAGAAAGAACAACTTTTTTTTTTTTTTTTGAGGCAGGGTCTAGTCCTGGCTGGCCAGGAAGTCACTATGTAGATCAGGCTAGCACAGAACTCAGGGAGATTCACCTAACTCTTCCTCCCTAGTTCTGGGATTAAAGGTGCCATCAATCCAGCCAGAAAATAGCATTGAAGTCTAGCTGACAGTAATTTTGACAGCTAATCAGGGTTACTTTTGCCAGTCATTTAACAGCATTTAGCCTGAATTTGCCATGTGACAGGAGTATGTTTTGCTAAATACTGAATTACCTGGAAGCCTTAGAAGTGAGCTTTAAGATCATTGTAGATTGTCAGCTTAGGCATTTTATAAATGATAGGTCTAGAAGAGTAAGTGGTTTGCTCATAATAACTAGTGGCAATAGGGATTTCCTTGATTTCTGCTCTTTTATGTGGCTGCTAGTTCTAGTTTGCTGTATTTGGGATCTACACCTTAAGACATTTTTGTGAACAACTCTGGAATGAAATGACTAGTTTTGCCTGGTGACTACATGTTTTGTTAAAAATGATTGCTTATCAGCCTCTGAGGTGACATCAGAATGTGTTCCCCATTAGCAGATGGTTTGAAGGAATACTGATTGAGTTTGAAGTTTACCCTTAAAAATCTATTGTTGAGGCCCAATTTTATTGTGCCAAGTGATTTTAAAGTGAAACCTTGGACTTCCAAGTTCCGGATTTGGTGAACACAAGCTCTGGAATTGAAACACATTTTATACAGTTTAATTGAATAAATAATCTGCAGTGGTAAAGCACAGTGGAGCTAGCAGACAAGTGCTGCTTTCCTTTCTGTAGAGTGATTTGTTTTTATTAGATGTTTGTATTTTGCAGTAGGCTATAAATCTCATGTAATCATGGCTTTTCTAGAATGTGTCAAAGGAAGAAGTGACTGAAGATTAGCAGTATTTCACTCCAACTTTTGTTTTGGTTTTGTTTCTTTGAACCAGTTGCCATTAATTTGAGCAGTACACCTCAGAGCTGTGGGCATCATGAGGGGCCTTCATTATGAAAATCCAGTTTCATCTGTGAGAAGCGTTTCTGTGGAGTAGAGTTAACATGCTGGGATTTTTGAATTGGCGGAGCTTTCTAGTTTATATTTTACTTTAGCTTTCCCTCATTAATTTTCTTAAGAAAAAAGATTATTTTTTATCATTTGTATGTATGTGTGTGTGTGTACATGCACATGTATGGAAGTGTCAGAGTACTGAAGCATGGGAAACCCTGGAGCTGAAGTTACAGGTAGATGTGAGCCCCCCAACATGGGTGCTGGGAACAGAGCTCAGGTCCTCTGCAAGAGCAGCAAGTGCTCTTACTGCTGAGCCACCCTCTCCAGCCCCTCATTTATAGCTTTAATAGAAATTAAGAAGTCCTTCAGTTGAATGAACTTTCATGGTGGATATGAGCAGAACTAGTTCCAGGAATTTTAACTCTGTGACTACCAATATCTGGCTGTATTGAGAGCTTGTGGGTCCAGGAGAAATGCAACCTTTGAGGGACCGAACGAACCTATTTGCAAAGTAGGAACTTGTATGTAAGCATATTTTAATGGTAGTTAATATTGCTGATCAGGGGGGCAGATTGGAGAGAATCTTGGTGTGGAGTACATGGCAACTTTGCGTCTTTGTTTTGGGGGTTTTGTCTTTGGATAGAGTACTTTTCTGTGCAGTGTGCATTAGTTCTAAATTTGTAGTGCTTTATCATTAAAGGCCAAATCTAAATTTCCTTAATAGGAGAATATTGGAAAGAAGTAAGTTGCTGTGTTGTCAAAATACAAAACGTAGGCATCTCCTGTGGAGAATGTATAGTTAGAAGGTTCAGTAGAGAGCACTGGTTATTCTTTCTTTTCTTCTTTCTGTATTTCTCTCCCTGCCTCTTCCCCATGGCATCAAGAAGACAGAAAATTAGATTTGTATGCTGGCTCCATCAAAGACATTATTTAAGACTGTTGTCTTTCAGAGACTAAAAATAGACATGTTTTGGATATACACACATCAGATCGTTTTGGGGTTTGTATTAAATTGGTAGTTTGGTAATGAAATGAATGTTTCTCTTGTGAATTGTAATTCTTTATATCTGCTTGTTAGAAATTCTCTTGGAACAATTTTGCTTTTCTGCTGAAGCGGAAGTTTTTGAATGCTTAGCATTGTCTATCTGTGATGAAATGGGACAGTGTTGCACGGCATTATTATGAAGGCTACAAACAACCATGTAGGAAGAACAGCATGACTCTTGATCTAGACATTCCAAGTTTGAAATTCCAAATACCCTTCAGTTTGGTTGGATTAAGAAAATATACAGCTGTGTGTGGTGGTATATTACCCCAAACCCAGCACTTGGAAAATCAAAGCAGGGATTTCTGAGTTCAGGCCAGACTGGTCTATACAAACAAGACCCTATTCCAAAGGAAGGGGTGAGGGGAAGGGAGAAAGAAAAGACATTCTATTGAATTCACTCATTAATCCATACCTTCTCACAGCAAAGGTTAGTAGATGGTGGGAGCATAGTTAATGAACATGAAAGAAGATTCTGTCCTGCTGTTTTTTCCCTTACAGAGCCTATACCCATCAAGTCACATAAACATGAAACAGTTAATCATACAATAAGTGGTGTAAATACAGCTGTAGTAAATATTAGAATGGGACTTTTTTTTTTGGTCTTTTCGAGACAGGATCTCCCTATTGCCCCAGCTGGCCTGGAACTCCCTCTGTAGACCAGGCTGGCCTTGAACTCACAAAGATCCGTCTGCCTCTGCCTCCCAAGTGCTAGGATTAAAGGCGTGTGCCACCATGCCCAGCTTAGAATAGGACATATTTTGAAAATGTACAGTTGGGCAATTTGTCTAAGTTTAGGAATCAAGGATGGCTTTTTTGAGGAAGTTACATTTGAATTACTTTATCATTATCATAAATTATTAACTCATTTTTAAATTAAAAAATGTTTTTATGTGTAAAATGTTTTTATGTGTATATTTATTTTGTTTCTTTGTTATTTCTTTGAGATAGAATCTCCTACAGGGAGAGTCTGCTACAGCCCCAGCTGGCCTAGAACTCACTTAAGTAGACCAGGCTGGCCTTGAACTCAATAGAGATCCTCCTGCCTCTGCCTCTCCAGTGCTGGGACTACAGGCATGCTCCACCATATCCGGCTCTGTGTGAGTGTTTTGCCTGCATGTGTATAAGTGCACCATGTGCTGGTGCAATGCCTGCTGAGGCAAGAAGAGGGCATTGGATCCCTTGGAACTGGAGTTACAGTTGTTAGCCAACTGTGTGGGTGCTGGAAACCTAACCCAGGTCCTTTGCAAGAGCAGCCGGTTTTCTTAACTGCTGAGCCATCTCTCCAGCTCACTGCTTAATTCATATAAGTGTATGGTTAGGGGAATATCTACATACAAGTTATTTAAGGTTTTATAATAAACATAACATCAATTTACCTTATGTTTAATTCTTGGTTTTCTACTTTCATAGGTTAGTTGAGATTGTTTTTTTTTTTTTTTTTTTTTTTTTTTTGAGACAGGGTCTCCCTGGAGCCCCAGCTGTCCTGGAACTCACTCTGTAGACCAGGCTGGCCTTGAACTCACAAAGATCCGCCTGCCTCTGCCTCCCAAGTACTAGGATTAAAGGCGTGCGCCACCACGCCCGGAGAGATTGTTTTTAATAAGTTTCCTTTAATATTGGTTTCCAAAGTTTCTAGATGTGTCTGAGTGTATAGTCTATGATTTTATGAATGACTCCAGTCTTCACATTTGACAGCTAATAAAAACCTCCAAGATACAACAGTTTGAAAAAGTATTTGTGAAAATGCATTAAATTTATCTGATATGCCATTCCATTAATAGTTCCTTAAATCCACAGTTGAAGCATTTCTGTTGTCTGTCTTTCCAGATAGGCTTTGAGCTTCTCAAGAACAAAAGGCCTGGTCTCCGGAATTTTTGCGGGATGTGAGATGCATAGTAAATGCTAAACATATCTTGACCAAATAGATTATGAATAATCCATCTTAATAGAATCAACTTGGTGGATGACATTCGTGTTTAAGTGTCATTTTAGTTGTCATCCTAGTTTAAGTGTCATCCTAGTCTTCTAGGATCCTTTTGATATTATAGGCCTTGTTTTTAAAAACTAGTTCCTTAATATGTAGTTCTAGGCAAGTTATTAAACCTTCTCTAAACCTTATTTTCTTCATCCTAAAATAAGATTACATGCGTACTGTACTTAGTCTAGTGACTGACACAAGTAAGTGTTCCATAAGCAATGACGTGTGCTAATCTTTGTATATTTCTTTGATGTTTAAACTGCTAGGGCTGTAGATTTGTTCAGTGGTAGAGTGCTTACCCATTTTGTCCTCCTTCCCCCAAAAGAATTAGACCTTTATAGTGCCACAAATGACCAATATGTGTGAGAGGAGGTAATTTACCCTCGCACTGAGTATACCAGACATGTACATCATCTGCTTATTCAAACACCATGAGCTGGTGATCATTGATAAGTAGATAATTATGACTTTTACCACTGCAATAATTCAGTTTCTTTCAAAATGATGTAGTCTTTCCGGGAGTGGTGGTACACACCTTTAATCCCAGCACTCAGGAGGGAGAGGCAGGCAGATCTCTGAGTTCAAGGCCAGCTTGGTCTACAGAGTGAGTTTCAGGACAGCTGGGGTTACAGGGAGACGCCGTCTCAAATAGACCCCCCAAAATAAAATGATATAGTCTCCTAATGTATCTATCATGTAGATTAACATAGTGGATTAACATAGTGTGAGGTCTTCAGTTGGTGTGCATATGGAATCAGGTTTAAGGGCCATATCTCCATGAACAACGGAGAGTAGAATATCCGACATCTTCAATTATTCAGCTTTGGTTAACTAAATCATTTCATTTTTTTTTTTTTTTTTTGTTCTTTTTTTGAGACAGGGTCTCCCCGTAGCTCCAGCTGTCCTGGAACTCAGTTTGTAGACCAGGCTGGCCTTGAACTCACAAAGATCTGCCTGCCTCTGCCTCCCAAGTGCTAGGATTAAAGGCACGCGCCACCATGCCCAGCTAATGTCATTATTTCTTAAGTACTTTTGTTAATTCTCTTTACCGGCATAGCGAACAATTTGGTCACTTTCTTTACATTGATAAACAGTGGCATTTTCTGAGGATCCTATACAAATAAGAGTGTTAGGAAACATAAACAGTATTCCCAGGGTATTTACTTTCCTGTTGCTGTGACAGATTACTCCCACAGAAGCTGTTAAGGGAGAAAAGGCTTGTTTGGGTTCACAGTTGAAGGGCACAGTCTGTGGTGAAGTCCTGCTGGCAGTGGCAGGAGTCGCTGGTCACATTGCACTCACACTCAGGAAGCAGTGATGAATGCTGCTGTTCAGCACATTTTCTCTTTTCTTGAGTCCAAGATCTCAGACCATGAACTCTGTGGCCACTAGCAACAGTGGGTCTTCTCACCTCAATAATCCAGAGAATCCCTCATAGACATGACCAGAGGCTTGTCTATAAGGTGATTCTAGACCCTTACAGTCAATTTAACCATTATATTAAGTTTTCAAGTCTGATCTTAAACATTCTTCAATTTCATGTTATTTTACAGTTGTGATTTGCTAGTAAAAATACAACAATACAGACAGCTTGTGAAACCCAACAAAGTTAGATGCCAGTAAGCAAACAAGAAACTCAAGGTCTAATTCTGCATTCGAAAAAAATGTACTTCATTTCAAAATATCTACAAATTAGTGTAAAGCTTAGGTATTGGCTATAGTCATGGGGTTATAGAAAATAGTTTGGGATATAGTTCTAAAAAGGTAGGTGTGATGGCACATACCTACCAGTCTCAACACTTGAGAAGTAAGCAGAAAGATGGAGAGTTCAAGGTCAGCTAGGCTACCTGACTCATCTCACAAAAGAAATCAAGAAAAAATGCTAAGGAGATTTACTGCCTTATGGAAGCTTTGTATCTACACACAAAATGCTTGATATTGTTGGATTTATATGCTTTTTCCTGGACTTACATATAAGGCTAGAATTCATTGTATAGTGATAATTCCTGAAGGCCCACTTAGAGGAGTTTGTTTATAAATTGAAAACACAGGTAGTTTTATGTAAAGCAAGTTGACTACATAAATGCCGTAAGAATGTAATTCAGTGGACAGGGCTTACTTAAGTGCTGGGGATGGCCAGGGCTTTGCATGTGCTAGGCAAGCTTCACTACCAAGCTGTACCTGAATTTCCCCTGCAGCCATTATGATGAGCTCAAGGTTACAAAGCAGATCACTGATGATTTGGTACTTGAAAGTGTAACCCCCTTTTATTTTTGTGTATCCTGGACTATTTCCATTGGCTTCTTTTATTGGGCTCACTAATCCAAACTGGGAATTTAAGAAACTTTTTGTAATTCTAGCACCTGGAGTGACTGGGGCACAAATATAATACCAGCATTTGGGTGGCAGAGGCAGGTGGATCTCTCTGAGTTTAAGGCCAGCCTGGTCTGAGTCCCAGGCCAGCCAGAGCTACATAGTGAAAAAAAGAAATCTTAATAATTCTCAAGAAAAATTTCCCAAGTGTTGCATAATGTAAACTGAAAATAGACTTGAAAACAAAAATTTCCTGAGTCAAGTAGTCTCAGCTTGCCAGGGTGCAGTTTGGCATGTGGTTTTCCTTTATGTACCGCAGTCTTTTAGAGTGGCAGACCTCGACTATGAAGACTTTAAGTTGGACCTTCTTGAAATGTTCTTTTCTTTGGGTAGTGCCTGTGGCCATGTTTGTGTGCTTCAGACAGCTCTGTTTTAGTGATCTATCATATGAGAGAAAAGCCTTTTTGTTTTTCTTCTTGATACTTGGATTGCTGTTGTAAAAATTTTTTTTTGGTCTTTTTGATACAGGGTCTCCCTGTAGCCCCAGCTGGTTTGGAACTCACTTTGTAGACCAGGCTGGCCTTGAACTCAGAGATCCTCTTGGCTCTGCTTTCCGAGTGCTGGGATTAAAGGCTTACGCCACCCAGTTTATTTATTTATTTATTATTTTTTTAAAACTTTATTTATTTTTGTATGTGTATGAATGTACTGTCTACATGCAGGTCTGTGCACCCGTGTCGTGCAATGCCTCGGAGGTCAGAAGAGGGTGTCAGATTCTCCTGGAACTGGAGTTCTCCTGGAATTGGAGTTACAGACGGTTCTCAGCCGCCATGTGGGTGCTGGGGATCGAACCCGGGTCCTCTGCAAGAGCGTCGGTGCTCTTAACCGCTAGGCCATCTCTCCAGCCCCACGCCACCCAGTTTAAAGATGGTTCTTAGTCAGCATGTGGGTGCTGGGAATTGAACCCGAGTCCTCTGCAAGAACAGTTGGCACTCAACGGTTAAGAGCACTGACTGCTCTTTCAGAGGACCTGGGTTCGATTCCCAGCACCCACATGGCAGCTAACCAACTGTCTATAACTCCAGTTCCTGGGGAATCTGACAGCTTCTGACTCCGTGGGCACTGCATGACAGGGGTGCACTTACACACATGGAGGCAATACATTCATACACACACACAGAGCACTGCATGACAGGGGTGCACTTACACACATGGAGGCAATACATTCACACACACACACACACACACACAGAGCAATCGGCGCTCTTAACCTCTGAGCCATCTCTCCAGCCCCTGTTAAGACTCCTTTTTCAAAGGACCTTTTCTAGATAAATTTAGTAAGAAATTTTTAGATGAATTTTTGCATTTGCTCGTAATCATTATTGCCACTGGAAAATGACAGCTTGGATGTCAAAATTCCAGAATTCAAAAAAAAAAAAATCGCTTTAAAAACTGTCAAACTGCTGTGTAGCTTAAAAGGGAAGCTTGACTCCTGACAGTCGCCAAGCGCTCCAAAGGTTTCTGATCCCGTCTGTTTGTCCCGGTTGTAGAGTCGTGCTGCGATTGGACAGGAAGTAAGCATCCTGTGTGTGATTGGCTACAACCCAGTCCTCCATGGCATTTTTCAGGCCTGAGTTTGGAGCTTTCTGTTTTTATTACCTGACCGTGTACTAGCACTAGAAGTACTCGGGAGCCAGACATGGAATGCCCACGGTAACAGCCCCACACACGAGGTGTAAATCTCCCCAGCTCCTCCCAGATAGAACCCGGCCTTGGGGAGGAGGGAGGGTGGCACCTGGGCGGGCGACCCTGGGCCGACCTTCGGATTGAGGGGACGCTAGAGGAGGGGGAGGAGAGGATAGGCTGCTGGAAGGGAGGCTGTGGGGGGAGGATGAGGGGAGGATCTCTGCTACCAGACCACCGGCGCCACGCTTCCCAGGAACACTGTCCTGACCTGTCTAGCCCTCCCGCCTGGGAGCGGAACTCCTGTCCTGTCCCGTTGCCCCCACGCCTACCCCCACCCCGACCCCCACCCCCTAGGCGCGGAGGGAGGGTCGGCTGTGTCCTCGAGCGGGAAGTCCGGAAGTCGTGTCCCCCTGGCCCGCGGCCCTTGCAGCAGGCCGCACTACTTCCGGCGCCCACCGACCCTCGCGCCCCGTGCCCGGCCCGTGGCGGAAGGACACTCCAGGGCGGGGGGCCCGGGTCGCTGGCAGGCTCTGAGGGCCACGGCGTTCTGTCAGTTGCCTGGTGTGTCCGCGCGCCCCGCCCTGCCCGCGCAGTCCCCTGCAGTCTGTCCTTCCCTCCTTCCATCCTTCTGTCGCGTCTCAGCTTGCGCGGCGGGTAGGAGCAGAGCGGGTGGCGCGTGTTCAGAGGAGCGGCCATGGCGGTGGAGATGCGGCCCGAGCTGGTGGGCAAGCGGTTCCTGTGCGTGGCGGCCGGCGAGGAGGTGTGGCCCAAGCGCGGGGACCAAGGCTGCCGGCGGAGCTGGAGGGCGGGCGTCATCCGAGCCGTGTCCCACCGCGACCGCAGCCACCCCGACCTGGCGGTGAGCGCGCCCGGCCTTCCCCTCGGGTCTGGCGGGGGTGCAGGGATGCAGGAGGAGGCAGGTTGGGGGCCGGTGTGGGGGAGAGACAGCAGGTGGGGGGCTGTGGTGGGGTGGGTGTGGGGCGGCAGGGGACACCCCCAGCTGTTCGCTCAGGTGACCCCAGGAACTGATGATACCTTGTTTAACCCTCTGCTTTGGTTTCTTCTGGAGAGGATGGGAATTTTTACGTGCTGGGTAATAGAAATGTTTATTTCTTCCCTTTTCCTTTCATCTTTTTGTTAGGGCTCACGTTCCTGTGTTTTTTACTTCACATAAGCGATACTGCAAATTAAAGTTTGCAGGACACTGAATATTTTATTAGAGTGTCCTTTGCTAACTTCCCGATTCGATTTGACTTTTGGTGTCTTTAAGCAATGTAGGTAGATGTGTATGTTTGTGGTCTTGTTTTGTTTTGAGTGTATTCTCATTGGGGAACAGGATTAAGGGGCAGAGAAGAGATGGCCTTGAATAAGTTTCACAAGTTTGTTCAATAAAGACAGAATCCGTGAAATGCATTCCTAGTGTTTATTGTTCCCTTGTAACTTTCCAACTTTTTTTCTTTGGTATGTAGACTTAAAATTTCTAATCCATGATAACATGTAAAATACTTAACCTCGTTCAATTTTTTTTTGTTTTTTTTTCAAGACAGGGTCTTCCTGTAGTTTCTGATGGCCTGGAACTCTCTCTGTAGACGAGGCTGTCATTGAACTCACAGACATCCACCTGCCTCTGCCTCCCAAGTGCTGGGATTGAAGGCGTGTGACACCATACCTGGCTATAATTCAATATTTTTCTTGGAGTTTCTGAATAAACTTTTTGCAAACCATTTTACTTCCTGCAGTCACTGTAGAATAGGTGGTTTGCTAACAGTTTATAAAAGGAAATGAGACTAAGAACCGTCTGTAACTCCAATTCCAGGAGAACTCCAGTTCCAGGGGAATCCGACGCCCTCTTCTGACCTCCGCGGCATTGCACGACACGGATGCACAGACCTGCATGCAGACAATACATTCATACACATACAAAAAATAAATAATAAAAAAAAAATAAAAATAAAAAAAATAAAAGGAAATGAGAATAGGGGGCTGGAGAGATGGCCTAGCGGTTAAGAGCGCCGACCGCTCTTACAGAGGACCCGGGTTCGATCCCCAGCACCCACATGGCGACTGAGAACCGTCTGTAACTCCAATTCCAGGAGAACTCCAGTTCCAGGGGAATCCGACGCCCTCTTCTGACCTCCGCGGCATTGCACGACACGGGTGCACAGACCTACATGCAGACAGTACATTCATACACATAAATAAATAAATAAATAAAATAAAAAAAAAAAAGAAATGAGAATAGAGGCAGTTTATAGTATATTTATATATATAGAATAGCTTAGCTGTTCATTGTTCAAAAGGAGAAAGAACCTTACATTTTTACTGATGTTTATGATTACTGGTGATAGTTGAACTTAGTTGCTGTTCTTTGTCTACAAGATATCTGTTGAACTCATGTCTCTACTATGATCTGAAAATTTTGTTTTGTAATTTTTTAATGTGAAGCTAGTTGGCTTATATTAGCATTGTTGGAAGCTATTTTTTTAATTTTTTAATTTTATTTATTTCTGTATATGTATGAACGAACTGTCTGCATGCAAGTTTGTGCACCCGTGTCGTGCAATGCCGCGGAGGTCAGAAGAGGGCATCGGGTTCCCCTGGAACTGGAGTTCTCCTAGAATTGGAGTTTCAGACGGTTCTCGATCGCCATGTGGGTGCTGGGGATCGAACCCGGGTCCTCTGTAAGAGCGGCCGGCGGCTTAACCGCTAGGCCATCTCTCCAGCCCCTGTTGGAAGCTATTTTAAACCACACATGAAGTGATGTTTTGTGCAATGGTCCTAGCAGGTATGTGGAAATGGGGACATAGTTTTAGACTATAGGTAGTATTAGAAACAGGCAAGCTCTGAAACATTAAAAGGTACACTGGAAATAAAGTGATGCAGAGGGAGTTAATAATATATACCATTTTTATAAATGGCAAGAAATTAAGCTTGGTATTTAAAAATAAAAATCGTCAGCAAGTTGTAATTGGTAGATGCTTTATAATCCCAGCACTTGAGAGGCTGGTGCAGGAGGCTGGCAAGTTCAAGGCCAGTGGATTACAGAGCAAGACCCTGTCTCAAAACCAAACCAGACCAACAAGAACAAAACAATAAAAATTAAGTTACTTATCAATGGCAGTGATTAATTTGAAAGAACAGAAAGGAGTTTTTGGAGGTGACAGAATTGTTTTCTCTCTTGATTATTGGTTGGCTACATTAAATTTTAATCTCTCGATTAATGGTTTATATGTTCAACTATGCATTTTATATAATATCTCTGCATTTCATTTTAATATAAATTTTACTTAATGAAAATAAAAATTCATGCCAGACCTTTCATGACCTCCTTCAACAATCTTATTTGACATTTGATTATTACTCTATAATTTGTTTTTTTCATTCTAGAACCTATAATTTTCTTCTTTTCCACTGTTTTTTTTTTTGCATATTACCTGAAACTAGTTAATGTAGACCACTTTGGCATCCCTGTATTGTTATATGGGAAACGATCGTGGGCGGGCTCCCTGTTACACTGTGCCTGTTGCATGTTGTTACAGGGAGCATAATTCTCATTATAAATGTTGTGATTTCTGTGGAGTATTTTTTGGGATGACAGAATTTAGATCTTTTTTTTTTTTAATTTTATTTTTCTGTGTGTATGCATGTACTGTCTGCATGTAGGTTTGTGCACCCGTGTCATCCAATGCCTCGGAGGTCAGAAGAGGGTGTCAGATTCCCTTGGAACTGGAGTTAAAGACAGTTCTCAGCCTGGGTGCTGGGGATAGAACCCGGGTCCTCTGCAAGAGCAGTCGGCGCTCTTAACTGCTAGGCCATCTCTCCAGCTCCAAGATCCTTTAGTCTCTTAAAATAGAATTTTGCTATGTTGCCCAGGCTGGTCTTGAATTTCTTGAGTCAAAATGTGCCTCATACCTTAGCCTCCTAAGTAGCTGGGATGATAGACAAGCTTGTGCCACTGTACCCCAGTTGGATTCTTAAGGTCAACTAAAATATTGGTCCTTAAAATGATTCTTTGACATGTCTTCATGCACTTTTAAGGTTTTAGTCAATTTTTTTGTTTTTATTTTGTGAAGGTAGTATACAATTCAAATGGCTCAAAATAATTCAGAGAAGTAGATCATGATGTTTGTTTCTTTTTGACTTGTTAGCATAAAGTTAACAAAAGAATGCAATTACAGTACTGTTTCTAATTTAGCAGATGTATTTGGAAATGAATGGAAATAGTAATTTTGTGAGGTCTGCTTTCCCTGGTGTTTATCTCAGAGCTAGGGTAGTAGTAAAGTCTGTGAAGGACTTGCTTTGCCAGCATAAGGACTCGAGTTCAATTTCCCCAGAACTCATGTAAGGAAAGAAAAGAAAAGCCACCTGTGGTCGGGCTCCCTAGTAATCCCAAAGTTGGGGAGGCAGAGGTCCCTGGGGCTCACCGGCCAACCACCCCAGTCTACCTTTCAGGTTAGGTCCCTGAGAGATCCAGCTTTGAAAAAAAGAAGAAAAAAAGTGAGAGCCTAAGTGAAATGATTCTGCCTGACAACCTGAGATTGGTGGAAGAGGACTGACTTCTGAAAGCTGTCCTCTGACCTCCACACAGGTGACCCTGCCCTCCCTCACACACAATAATAAAATAAATAAATAAATAAAGGCGGAGGAGGAGGAGGAGGAGGAGGAGGAGGAGGAGGAGGAGGAGGANAGGGAGAAGAAGAAAGGTTACACTGTGACTTGAACAACTGCTGCGGTTCCTCTGGCTTCCATTCATAGGTGCAGACATATATACAAACACATGGATACATACTGAGTTGGTCAGGTGAGATTACATGTGTCTTACTGAAGTTTTATAAGTTACTGATTGTTCATTTGGCAGATGGTACCGTAGCAGGTTTATGATATCTAAGTTTGTTGTGGGTTAGGTTAGTTTGTCTTAAAAAGTTAAGTTCTTATAAGGATAATGTGAGTTATCTAGAAAGGAACTATTATAGATACTTTATTTATTTTATTTATTATATTATTATTTATTAATTTATTATTATTTATTATTTTTTGAGACAAGGGTCTCCTTTATAGGCCTACCTGGCTGGAAGCCTCATCTTTGTAGACCAGCGGACATTGACTCACAAGAGATTTTTCCTGGCCTCTGCCCTGCAGTGCTAGGAATTAAAGGTGTGCACCACCACGCCGGCCTAAGAAGTTTAAAGTTCTTTAGCTGTCATGTGGGTTGCTGGGAATTGAACCGGGTCCTCTGCAAAGAGCAGTTGCGCTCCTTAACCGCTAAGGTCACTCACCTTGATACTTTTACTTTTAAGATCCTATTTCCTTATATTTTCTATGTATTTGCCTATGTAATTAGTATATTCATTAGCTCTATGATACATCCTTTCTTAACCTGAAAAACAAAGGAACTTGAGACTTCTGAAGTTATATAACAAGTATCAGCAGGAATTTAGATAGATTCCAAATCTGTTCTCTTGATACTTCATCATATTGCTTCTCCACAGGCTTGTAGTTATAACCTTTAAAGGAAAAAACAGCACAAAATTGCTTGCCGTTGTGCTGTGTACATATATAGTATTTTATTCGTCTTTGCCTATTTCACTTTTGTTTTGTTTTTAACAAAAAAAAACCCCCTTTTTTTTTTTTTTTTTTTAAACAGCAGTTTCAGGCCCTGAGTGGCCTGGAACTTATGGACTGAGGGTGGCCTATATCTCACAGAGACCCACCCTGCCCCTGCCTCCGCAGTATTGGGATTAAAGGTGCAGCACTACCATGACCAGTTTAAAACCTTTTTTATTCACTTTGGAGAACTACTTTGCATAGTTACAAACCTGTAATTTAGGCCTTGGTTTTCAGTTTCAGTGTGTTGCTTCAGTCCTGCATTTGGATCTCATGTCTGTTGTGTACAATGTAATTTATTATCCTTGTATGAAGCCAACTGCCTTTTGAGACCTAAATTGAAGTCTTACCTGAGTTTTCCTCACCATGAATGTTGTAGGCATTTATTAATTACTGCAGATTTTTTCCTCTAAAGTGAGAGATCTTTACCTCAGTTCCTGTCACTTTGTGCTACTATAGTACCAGCTCCAAACCTTCTCTGCCCTGAGCATGTATTAAGTGATTGCTTTGCTTCCATGGCTCTGCCTTCTGCAGTATGTTCTGTTCCTGTGTGAAACTATTCCACTCAAGTGAATTTTGTCCTTAGGCCACTTGGTTGGCTTTGCTCTTTAGTGCGTTTTTCCTTTGATTATCTGATGAAAGTCAAACTTATTCTTTGTTTTCATTTTTTAATAATTAATTTTTCTTTTTATGTGTATATTTTTCTTTTTGTGTACGTGACATGTGTGTAAGCGCCTGTTGGCACAAGAGGCAGAGGTCTTCTAGACTATCGAACTAGGGGTGGTTGCTAGCTGCCACCTGGTTGCTGGAGCCTGACCCATGTCTTCTGCTTAAGCCGGTCAGTTGCTTAAATTGCTGAGTCATCTTCTCCCGAGGCCCCTCACATGTCTATTTATCTTTAAGAGAGTTCAGATGTCTTCAATCTTATCCCTAGCCTTTTGAAACTTAAAAATTGCCAATTCACCCACATAAACTGTTGTGGTTTATGTAGTGAAAATATTTCCTTCCAATTAAAAAGAAAACTAGCACATTGTTTTTAAACCATAAAATAAGTGCTTTTTGTTTCTTTGACAATTTATTTACTTAAGATCGAAAGTTTTCTGATATTAACTTGATGCTTAGCATGCTTGTCTTGTGTTTAAAAATGGTGGTTGTGCAGGCATGGTTGGCACCACCTTTTTAAGTTACTACTCGGGAGGTTAGAGGCAGTGGATCTCTGTCGGTTTGAGGGCCAGCCTGCGTCTACATAGTGAGTTAGGCCAGCTGGGGCTACAGGCAGCCCTTGTCTCAAAAAAAAAAATAAAAAAAAAAAATTGTGGTTGTATTATATGAATTGAGTCAAAACCAGAGAAGAGATACTTAATGAGTCAAATTATATGTCTGCTGTCAACTATTTTTGTTTGACATTTTTCATGTTTCTTGAAAATTAAAAGTACTTGTCACTGGAGACTATCAAATATCATATACTTGTGGTAGTTTTTCTGCAAAATGTGTGACCTCAGTCTATTTTCTGTGAAGAATCACTGCAGGACCTAGGTTAAAAATTTTTTTTTCGTGGGTATGAGATGGCCTCAACTTGCTACGAGCGTGTACATTATGCAGAGGAACCCTGGATGTATTTTCCAGCACATGTAGTGTGGCTCATAAACAGCTTCTCCACCCCAATGCCAGGAGAGATCTGCAACCCTCATTCTGGTTTCCTGTGGTAGTTACACTCACATGCCACAACTCTCACACATGTAAATATATACATTAATTTTAATAGGGAAAATAGGGGCTGGAGAGATGGCTCACCTTTAAGAGAACTAGCTGTCTTGGGCAGATACCAGGTTTGAATCCAGCACCCACATGGAGGCTAACAACCAACGCCATAATTCCAGTTCCAGGTTGATCTTGGTGCCTCTCATCCCAGCAGTCCTGCATGACATGGATGCATTTACATGATGCAGGCATAACCACTTACGTAATAAAATAAAAATAAAATTAAATTAAAAAAAAAAAAGGTTGAAAAGAATATAAGGCTGGGCAGGCATGGTGTCCATAGGGCCTTTAACTCAGCACTGGGAAGGCAGAGGCAGTTAATCATCTTTATTAATTTCTTAATGTATTTTTCTTTTAGTTCCGTTCATTTATAGAACATGAATCTAATATTGCTTGTGTTGTTGTGGAGAGAGAGAGACGAGAGACGGGTACTCCCGTTAGCCCCAGAGCTAGCTTGTACCTACTTTGTTAGAACCAGGATGGCCTTTGAACTCAAAGAGAATCTACTGTCTTGCTCCACGACTTGTGTGATTAAAAGCATGCACCACCACACCCAGCCCACAGTTGCATATAGCCTTATTCTTTACATATGTAATGCCAAACATTAGGAAACGAAAACTACATACTATCTGTTCCCTGGTGAGATACAGCAGGAAGTACATGGTACATTCAATTAGATATTTTTGTCATAAATAACCAAACTTGAATATTCAACCATCAGTTTGTAGGAGACACGGGAGTAGATCATGTTAAACTGCATGAGGATGAAATTAGCTACATCTAACACGGTAAATTGTAGAGTGGGACCCTCCAGGTATGATAAACCACTAGTCATGCTTGGCAAGGTTAAATTAATTAAATTAATAAAGAAAAAATCATTTGCTCACAATTTGAAGGCACAGTTGCCACATATAGCTGGTGGCTGCAGTTTTGAGCATTGGGTATAGCTGCTCTAGATTCATACAGAGAAATAGATTGAAATGATTAAAATAAAAAAAAAATAATAAAAAAAAAAAAAAAAATTTAAAAGAAAAAGCTGGGCGTGTGAGCGCATGCATCCCAGCTCCTGGGCAGGCAGAGGCAGGAAAGATCTCTGTGACTTCAAGCCAGGCCTGGTCTACAGCAGCCTGGCTCATGGCCAGTGAGGAGCTAACAGGGACACCTGGCTCAAAAGACCAGGACAGAGAGAGAGAGAGAGACACACTACAGGCAAATAAGAAAACACTTGAATGGCAGATTTAGCTTAAATTTAGACATCAATAATTATTTTAAATTGGAATGACCAGATCCATCCTCATGAGTGTAGACCAGAGAAACCAACAAATGGCAGCAGTTGCATATAAAACAAACGAATACTTAAAGGTGGAAGTCAATATATCAGAAACATTTTTTCTTTCAAATACTAACCAACGATGACTTTTGCTTGTTAGCATTAGTGTGAAAGGAGGAAAGAAAGACTTGTTTTCAGTTAGTTTATCCTTTTAATATTTTCATTATATTAGTGTTCTTTAGTGTTATGGAGGCTCTTTAACCTCAAGAGGTGAGGTGAGACGTGTGTGTGTGTGTGTGTGTGTCGGCGCGCGCGCGTGTTGTGTGTGTGTTGTGTGCTGCCGCGCGCGTGTGTAGTGTGTGTGTGTGTGTGTGTCGTGTTGTATTTATGTTAAACGAGTAACCTTGCTGGGCATGTGCATGCCTTTGATCCTAGCACTTGGAGCAAGGGCAGGCGTATCTTCTGTGAGTTCAGGCCCAGCGCTGGTCTACAGATTGAGTTCAAGCAGGCCTGGTTACAGAGTGAGGTTCGCTCAAGGCCAGCCTGGTCTCTACCTACAGAGTGAGTTCCAGGACAGCGGGATACAGGAGACCCCGTCTCGAAAAAAAACAAAAAAACA
Source organism: Rhizomys pruinosus (assembly GCA_009823505.1). Taxonomy (NCBI): domain Eukaryota; kingdom Metazoa; phylum Chordata; class Mammalia; order Rodentia; family Spalacidae; genus Rhizomys; species Rhizomys pruinosus. Next base: position 381,632 of record VZQC01012262.1, on the reverse strand, counting down.
AACAAAAAAGAGTACCCCGGAGTTGCAGAGATGGATGGCTTAGAATGGTAAAGAGCTTTAGCTGCTCTTGCAGAGGGACCTGGGTTTGATTTCCTGCACTCTGATGGTGGCTCACAATTGTTTTGGAACTCCGTTCTGGGGAGCCAATGCCTTCTGGCCCTATGTGGCACTCAGCATCTAGTGTTATGTGCAAGCAAAACACTCATACAGCATTAAATTAAAAGAAAAAAATCTTTAAAACAGCAACCTGTGGAACAGAAAAATGTATTAGGCTTCAATGAAACCTGGTGGTTGTGCTTCAATGTTTCAAGGGGAGTTTTAAATTTTGGACTTTCTTGACTTATTGTTGAATTGAAAGCATTTAGGACTTGAGTATCTGACTTACTTTTACACCATATTTTTCCCTTTTCTATATTCCTCTAAAAATTTTGGCTTAGTTGTTTTATGTTTATATATGAGTACAGGTGCTTGTCTGGATGTCAGAGAAAGACAATTTTGTAGCTGGAGCTGGTTCTCTCCCTCCACTTGTGGTTTCAGGGTCCAAAACAAAGTCACTGGGCTTGCATGTGCATTTGCAGGAGCCTCTCACTGCAGGAGCCTCTCACTGCAGGGCTCTCACTGCAGGTGCTCTCTCACTGCAGGGCTCTCTCACTAGCAGGTGTCTCTCACTGCAGGATGCTCTTCACTGCAGGGCTCTCACTGAGGGCTCTCTCACTGCAGGAGCTCTCTCACTGCAGGATGCTCTCACTGCAGGATGCCTCTCACTGCAGGAGTCTCTCACTGCAGGAGTCTCTCACTGCAGGAGTCTCTCACTGCAGGAGCTCTCACTGCAGGAGCTCTCACTGCAGGAGCTCTCTCACTGAAGGAGCTCTCTCACTGCAGGAGTCTCTCACTGCAGGAGCTCTCACTGCAGGTGCTCTCACTGCAGGAGCTCTCTCACTGCAGGAGCTCTCTCACTGCAGGTGCTCTCTGCAGGAGCTCTCTCACTGCAGGAGCCTCTCACTGCAGGAGTCTCTCACTGCAGGAGCCTCTCACTGCAGGAGCCCACTCAACTCTCACTGCAGGAGCTCTCTCACTGCAGGTGCTCTCTCACTGCAGGAGTCTCTCACTGCAGGTGCTCTCTCACTGCAGGAGCTCTCTCACTGCAGGAGCTCTCTCACTGCAGGAGCCCTGACTCTCACTGCAGGAGCTCTCACTGCAGGAGCTGCTCTCACTGCAGGTGCGCTCTCACTGCAGGTGCGCTCTCACTGCAGGTGCGCTCTCACTGCAGGAGCTCTCTCACTGCAGGAGCTCTCTCACTGCAGAGAGCTCTCTCACTGCAGGAGCCTCTCACTGCAGGTGCTCTCTCACTGCAGGAGCTCTCACTGATCGGCGTTTTGCCAGCTCTTGGGTTGCACCCTTTCATATTGCCTCCCCCCCCCCCTTTCTCTGTCCAAAGTGACCCAAATCTCTTAGGCTGCATTTTTACTTTAGCAATAAAGAAGTGGTTTCTGAAAGCTTTGTAGAAGCAATGTGCATATGTGGAGAACTAAATTGAGATCAGGGAAGCTGTAACCATTTGAGTACTTTTGCAATGTGCTGTGATACATTGGGAGACTGTATGAATTCAAACCTGAGAAGCTTGCTTGGTAGGATTCTAAGAACTTATTTATTTAATTTATTTTTTATTTATTTATTTTTTCCTCTATTGTATGAATGTACTTCTGCATGCAGGATCTGGTGCATCCGTGTACGTGCAATGCTGCGGAGATCAGAAAGAGGGTGTCGCTTCCCCTTGGAACTGGAGTTCTCCTGAATTAGAGTTTCAAATGGTTCTCAGCCGCCACATGGGTGCTGGGATCGAAAAAAAACAAGGTCTCTGGAAGAGCTGTCGGTGCTCTTAATCTGCTAGCTCATCTCTCAGCCCAGGCTTCTTTTTTTTTTTTTTTCAATTTTTATTTGTTTTTTCTGTTTTGCATGTAGGTTGTGCTGTACCCAGTGTCATGCGTGCTGCTGCCAGAGGGTCAGAAGAGGGTGTCAATTCCCCTGAGATGGAGTTAAAGACGGTTCTCAGCCGCCATGTGGGGTACTGGGATCGTAACCCCGGTCCTCTGCGCCAGAGCAGTGGGCGCTCTTAACCGCTAGCATCTCTCCAGCCCCGCTTGTAGGATTCTAACCATTAAAACTTAAGAGTCTTTTGTTAAGAGTCTGTTGGAGAGATGGCTCAGTAGGTAAGGAGCATGTACTGCTTTGCATGGGACTGGAATTTATTCCTAACACCCATATCTTTCTCTTCGGGGCCTCCTGTAACTCCAGTCCCAGGGATTCATTGCTTCTGCTCTCCACAGGCATCTGCACTCACATGCCACCTACCCCACAAAGTAGACAAATGCATACATACACAATTAAAAAAAAAGTATAGGGCTGCGAGATGACTCGCTTGTTGAAGCATGCTGTCTTTGTACAAGTCACAAGGTTTGATTCCAGTACCCGTGGCTAACTACTATCTGTAGCTCCAACTCTAGGATATCCTATGCCCTCTTCTGATTCTCCATGGCACGCAAGACATGGGATTCACTTTGATGCTTGCAGTTAATACCATAGACATGTAAAATAAATGGCAAATGTCTGAGAGAAGAGGAAGAAGAGGAGGAGGAGGAAGAGGAGGAGGAGGAGGAGGAGGAGGAGGAGGAGGAGGAGGAGAAGAAAGGTACATGTGACTTGAACAACTGCTGCGGTTCCTCTGGCTTCCATTCATAGGTGCAGACATATATACAAACACATGGATACATACTGAGTTGGTCAGGTGAGATTACATGTGTCTTACTGAAGTTTTATAAGTTACTGATTGTTCATTTGGCAGATGGTACCGTAGCAGGTTTATGATATCTAAGTTTGTTGTGGGTTAGGTTAGTTTGTCTTAAAAAGTTAAGTTCTTATAAGGATAATGTGAGTTATCTAGAAAGGAACTATTACTAGATACTTTATTTATTTATTTATTTATTTATTTATTTATTTATTTATTTATTTATTTATTTTTTGAGACAAGGGTCTCCCTTATAGGCCTACCTGGTCTGGAACTCATTTTGTAGACCAGGCTGGCCTTGAACTCACAGAGATCTTCCTGCCTCTGCCCTGAGTGCTAGGATTAAAGGTGTGCACCACCACGCCCGGCCTAAAGAAGTTAAAGTTTTTACCTGTCATGTGGGTGCTGGGAATTGAACCCGGGTCCTCTGCAAGAGCAGTTGGCGCTCTTAACCGCTAAGTCACTCCAGCCCTGATACTTTAATTTTTAAGATACTTTATTTCTCTTCATATTTTCTATGTATTTCCTATGTTAATTAGTATATTCATTAGCTCTATGATACATCCTTTCTTAACCTGAAAAACAAAGGAACTTGAGACTTCTGAAGTTATATAACAAGTATCAGCAGGAATTTAGATAGATTCCAAATCTGTTCTCTTGATACTTCATCATATTGCTTCTCCACAGGCTTGTAGTTTATAACCTTTCAAAGGAAAAACAGCACAAAATTGCTTGCCTTTGTGTGTGTACATATATAGTTATTTTATTCGTCTTTTGCCTATTTCACTTTTGTTTTTGTTTTTAACAAAACAAACCCCCCCTTTTTTTTTTTTTTTTAAACAGCAGTCTTCCTAGAGCCTGAGCTGGCCTGGAACTTATGGAGACTAGGGTGGCCTTAGTCTCACAGAGACCCACCTGCCCCTGCCTCCGCAGTATTGGGATTAAAGGTGCAGCACTACCATGACCAGTTTAAAACCTTTTTTATTCACTTTGGAGAACTACTTTGCATAGTTACAAACCTGTAATTTAGGCCTTGGTTTTCAGTTTCAGTGTGTTGCTTCAGTCCTGCATTTGGATCTCATGTCTGTTGTGTACAATGTAATTTATTATCCTTGTATGAAGCCAACTGCCTTTTGAGACCTAAATTGAAGTCTTACCTGAGTTTTCCTCACCATGAATGTTGTAGGCATTTATTAATTACTGCAGATTTTTTCCTCTAAAGTGAGAGATCTTTACCTCAGTTCCTGTCACTTTGTGCTACTATAGTACCAGCTCCAAACCTTCTCTGCCCTGAGCATGTATTAAGTGATTGCTTTGCTTCCATGGCTCTGCCTTCTGCAGTATGTTCTGTTCTGTGTGAACTATTCACTCAAAGTGAATTTGTCTTTAGGCCACTTGGTGCTTTGCTCTTTAGTGGTTTTTCCTTTGATTATCTGATGAAGTCAAACATTCTTTGTTTTTCATTTTTTAAATTTATTTTTCTTTTTATGTGTATGAGTGTTTTCCTGGATATAAGTGACCCATGTTGTACAGTGCCTGTAGAGGCCAAAAGAAGGCATCTATCTAATCTCCTCCAACTGGCTGGTTGCTAGCTGCCACCTGGTTGCTGGAGCCTGACCCATGTCTTCTGCAAGAACAGTCAGTGCTCTTAACTGCTGAGTCATCTCTCTCCAGGCCCCTCACATGCTATTTATTCTTTAAGAGAGTTCAGATGTCTTCAATCTTATCCCTAGCCTTTTGAAACTTAAAAATTGCCAATTCACCCACATAAACTGTTGTGGTTTATGTAGTGAAAATATTTCCTTCCAATTAAAAAGAAAACTAGCACATTGTTTTTAAACCATAAAATAAAGTGCATTTTGTGTTTTCTTTGAAATTTTATTTACTGATGAAAGTTTTCTGATATTAAGCTGATGTTAGACATGCTGTCTTGTGTTAAAAATGGTGGTTGTGCCAGGCATGGTGGCACACTCTTTTAATTCAGCACTCGGGAGGTAGAGGCAGGTGGATCTCTGTGAGTTTGAGGCCAGCCTGGTCTACATAGTGAGTAGGCCAGCTGGGGCTACAGGGAGACCCTGTCTCAAAAAAGACTTAAAAAAAAAAATTGTGGTTGTATTATATGAATTGAGTCAAAACCAGAGAAGAGATACTTAATGAGTCAAATTATATGTCTGCTGTCAACTATTTTTGTTTGACATTTTTCATGTTTCTGAAATTAAAGTACTTGTCACTGGAGACTATCAAATATCATATACTTGTGGTAGTTTTTCTGCAAAATGTGTGACCTCAGTCTATTTTCTGTGAAGAATCACTGCAGGAACATAGTTAAAAATTTTTTTTTCGTGGGCTAGAGAGATGGCTCAACTGCTAAGAGCGTGTACATTCATGCAGAGGACTTGGATGTAGTTTCCAGCACATGTCAGGTGGCTCATAACAGCTTCTAACCCCAATGCCAGGAGATCTGACACCCTCTTCTGGTTTCCGTGGGTATTACACTCACATGCACATACTCTCACACATGTATATATATACATAATTTTAAAAGGAAAATAGGGGCTGGAGAGATGGCTCACCAGTTAAGAGAACTAGCTGTTCTTGGCAGAATACCAGGTTTGAATCCCAGCACCCACATGGAGGCTAACAACCAAACCCTAACTCCAGTTCCAGGTGATCTGGTGCCCTCTTCTATCCTCAGCAGGCACTGCATGACATGGATGCATTTACATGCATGCAGGCATAACACTTACGTACATAAAATAAAAATAAAATAAATTAAAAAAAAAAGGTTAAAAGAAATATAAGGCTGGGCAGGCATGGTGTCCATAGGGCCTTTAATCTCAGCACTGGGAAGGCAGAGGCAGTTAATCATCTTTATTAATTTCTTAATGTATTTTTCTTTAGTTCCTTCATTTATATGAACAGTTGCATATAATCTTGTGTGTGTGTGTGTGAGAGAGAGAGAGAGAGAGACAGGGTCTCCCTGTAGCCCCAGCTAGCTTGTACCTTACTTTGTAGACCAGGATGGCCTTGAACTCAAAGAGATCTACCTGTCTCTGCCTCCCGAGTGCTGGGATTAAAGGCATGCACCACCACACCCAGCCCCACAGTTGCATATAGCCTTATTCTTTACATATGTAATGCCAAACATTAGGAAACGAAAACTACATACTATCTGTTCCCTGGTGAGATACAGCAGGAAGTACATGGTACATTCAATTAGATATTTTTGTCATAAATAACCAAACTTGAATATTCAACCATCAGTTTGTAGGAGACACGGGAGTAGATCATGTTAAACTGCATGAGGATGAAATTAGCTACATCTAACACGGTAAATTGTAGAGTGGGACCCTCCAGGTATGATAACCACTAGTCATGCTTGGCAAGGTAAATTAATTAAATTTAATAAAGATAAAATCATTTGCTCACAATTTGAAGGCACAGTTGCCACATATAGCTGGTGGCTGCAGTTTTGAGCATTGGGTATAGCTGCTCTAGATTCATACAGAGAAATAGATTGAAATGATTAAAAATAATAATTTAAAAGGAGAAACAGCTGGGCGTGGTGGCGCATGCATCCCAGCACCTGGGAGGCAGAGGCAGGAAGATCTCTGTGACTTCAAGGCCAGCCTGGTCTACAGAGCTGGCTCCAGGCCAGCTGAGGCTACAGGGAGACCCTGGCTCAAAAGACCAAGGACAGAGAGAGAGAGAGAGAAAAACATACAGCAAAATAAGAAAACACTTGAATGGCAGATTTAGCTTAAATTTAGACATCAATAATTATTTTAAATTGGAACTGACCAGATCCATCCTACATGAGTGTAGACCAGAGAAACCACAAATGGAGCAGTTGCATCTAAAACAAGAATACTTAAAGGTGGAAGTAAATATATCAGAAACATTTTTCTTTCAAATACTAACCAAAGACTGATTTTGCTTTGTTAGCATTAGTGTTGAAAGGAAGAAAGACTGTTTTCAGTTAGTTTATCCTTTTAAATATTTTCATTATTTAGTGTTCTTTAGTGTTTTATGGAGGCTCTTTAACCTAAGAGGGTGAGAGTGTGTGTGTGTGTGTGTGTGTGCGCGCGCGCGCGTGTGTGTGTGTGTGTGTGTGTGTGTGTGTGTGTGTGTGTGTGTGCGTGTTGTATTTATGTTAAAGAGTAACCTTGCTGGGCATGGTGGCACATGCCTTTAATCCTAGCACTTGGGAGCAGAGGCAGGCGTATCTTTGTGAGTTCAAGGCCAGCCTGGTCTACAGATTGAGTTCAAGGCCAGCCTGGTCTACAGAGTGAGTTCAAGGCCAGCCTGGTCTACAGAGTGAGTTCCAGGACAGCTGGGACTACAGGGAGACCCCGTCTCGAAAAAAACAAAAAAACAAACAAAAAAGAGTAACCCGGAGTTGCAGAGATGGATGGCTGAATGGTAAAGAGCTTTAGCTGCTCTTGCAGAGGACCTGGGTTTGATTCCTAGCACTCTGATGGTGGCTCACAATTTTTTTGGAACTCCAGTTCTGTGGGAGCCAATGCCTTCTGGCCTCTATGGGCACTAGCATAGATGTGGTATGTGCAAGCAAAACACTCATACACATTAAATTAAAAGAAAAAAATCTTTAAAAACAGAAACCTGTAGGATACAGAAAAATGTATAGGCTCAATGAAACCTGGTGGTGTGCTTAATTGTTCAAGGGGAGGTAAAGTTTGGACTCTTCTTGACTTTATTTATTGAAAGCATTAGGACTTGAAGTATCCTGACATTTTACACCTATTTTTCCCTTTTTATATTCCTCCTAAAAATTTTGGCTTATTGTTTTATGTATATATATGAGTACAGGTGCTTGTCTGGAGATCAGAGAACAATTTTGTGGAGCTGGTTCTCTCCATCCACTGTGGATTCCAGGGATCCAAATCAAGTCACTGGGCTTGCAGTGCATTTCAGGAGCTCTCACTGCAGGAGCTCTCTCACTGCAGGAGCTCTCTCACTGCAGGAGCTCTCACTGCAGGTGCTCTCTCACTGTAGGAGCTCTCTCACTGCAGGTGCTCTCACTGCAGGATCTCTTACTGCAGGAGCTCTTACTGCAGGAGCTCTCACTGGAGGAGCTCTCTCACTGCAGGAGCTCTTACTGCAGGAGCTCTCACTGCAGGTGCTCTCTCACTGCAGGAGCTCTCACTGCAGGAGCTCTCTCACTGCAGGAGCTCTCTCACTGCAGGAGCTCTCACTGCAGGAGCTCTCACTGCAGGAGCTCTCTCACTGAAGGAGCTCTCTCACTGCAGGGCTCTCTCACTGCAGGAGCTCTCACTGCAGGTGCTCTCTCACTGCAGGAGCTCTCTCACTGCAGGAGCTCTCTCACTGCAGGTGCTCTCTGCAGGAGCTCTCTCACTGCAGGAGCTCTCTCACTGCAGGAGCTCTCTCACTGCAGGAGCTCTCTCACTGCAGGAGCTCTCTCACTGCAGGAGCTCTCTCACTGCAGGAGCTCTCTCACTGCAGGAGCTCTCTCACTGCAGGTGCTCTCTCACTGCAGGTGCTCTCTCACTGCAGGAGGCTTGCACTGATCGGCTGTCTTGCCAGCTCTTGGTGCACCCTTTCAATCCTGCCCCCCCCCCCTTTCTCTGTCCAAAGTGACCCAAATCTCTTAGGCTGCATTTTTACTTTAGCAATAAAGAAGTGGTTTCTGAAAGCTTTGTAGAAGCAATGTGCATATGTGGAGAACTAAATTGAGATCAGGGAAGCTGTAACCATTTGAGTACTTTTGCAATGTGCTGTGATACATTGGGAGACTGTATGAATTCAAACCTGAGAAGCTTGCTTGGTAGGATTCTAAGAACTTATTTATTTATTTATTTTTTATTTATTTATTTTTTCCTCTATGTGTATGAATGTACTGTCTGCATGCAGGTCTGTGCATCCGTGTCGTGCAATGCTGCGGAGATCAGAAGAGGGTGTCGGATTCCCCTGGAACTGGAGTTCTCCTGGAATTGGAGTTTCAAATGGTTCTCAGCCGCCACATGGGTGCTGGGGATCGAACACAGGTCCTCTGCAAGAGCTGTCGGTGCTCTTAACTGCTAGGCCATCTCTCCAGCCCCAGGATTCTTTTTTTTTTTTTTTTCAATTTTATTTGTTTTTTATGTTTGCATGTAGGTTGGTGTACCAGTGTCATGCAGTGCTGCTGCAGAGGTCAGAAGAGGGTGTCAGATTCCCCTGGAACTGGAGTTAAAGACGGTTCTCAGCCGCCATGTGGGTGCTGGGGATCGAACCCAGGTCCTCTGCAAGAGCAGTGGGCGCTCTTAACCGCTAGGCCATCTCTCCAGCCCCGCTTGGTAGGATTCTAACCATTAAAACTTAAGAGTCTTTTGTTAAGAGTCTGTTGGAGAGATGGCTCAGTGGTTAAGAGCATGTACTGCTCTTGCATGGGACTGGAATTTGATTCCTAACACCCATATCTTTCTCTTCGGGGCCTCCTGTAACTCCAGTCCCAGGGATTCATTGCTTCTGCTCTCCACAGGCACCTGCACTCACATGCACCTACCCCCACAAAGTAGACAAATGCATACATACAATTAAAAAAAAAAGTATAGGGCTGGAGAGATGACTCAGCATTTTAGAGCACTGGCTGCTCTTGTACAAGTCACAGGTTTGATTCCTAGTACCCGTGGCTAACTACTATCTGTAGCTCCAACTCTAGGATATCCTATGCCCTCTTCTGATCTCCATGGGCACCGCATGACATGGGTTCACTTTGATGCATGCAGGTAATACCCTTAGACATGTAAAATAAAATGGCAAATGTTTGCGGGGGTGGGTTTGTTTTTTTGTTTGTTTGTTTTTTGAGACAAGGTCTTCCTTTATTCCTAAATGGCCTGGAGCTGGATCTGTAGACCAGGCTGGCCTTGAACTCACAGAGATCTACCTCTGCCTCCCAAGTGCTGGGATTAAAGGCATGCACCACCACACCCAGCTTATAATATTTTTTATAAACAAAAAATTCATAAAGCATCTGTTAGGAGATTGATTTCAAAATAAACCTTAAAGACTGATTTTATGTTTTTGTAAATTGCAGTTACTTGTTTTGAAGGTGTGATTATCCCTTAATAATCCCTGAAATATAGATAAATAATAAAAGCTATGTTGCAGAGTGATTCTAATGAAACTTGAAATCCTGTAAGGAAGTATCTCTGTTACATGCTTGTTGCTAATGCAGTTTGATGCTATGCTGATTGCCCCAAGTTCTTGATTTCTGTTATGTCCTAACCCAACTCTTATTCTTATTACTCCAGGGAGATTGTTCCTTTCTAAATCCAAATGTTCGTTCCCAGTTCTCACCCGATGGAATGTATCGGCAGCATTCAGTATAATTTATTACCTTATTTTCCTTTAAATAATTTTTTCATTTTCCATCTACAGCATTGTCTTTATATTTCTTTTTTCACCTTTTTGGAGTCTTTGATATTTTCTTATTTCTACAATCAATCTCCTTCCTTCTTTCTTTTCTTCCCTCCTTCCTCCTGTCCCATCTTCTCTCCCTCCCTTCTTTCCTGTTTCAGGGATTGACCCTGAAGGCCTCATATATGCTAGGCATATGCTATACAACAGAAGTATACACCTAGTCCCCATTCTTCAGCCGTCCCAGCTTGTTTCTTTTTTATCTACCCTTGTCCTTGGTCATGCAGTCCCATAATCTTGAGTACTCCTGATAGGCTAGTGACTCTCACATTTACATTCTACTTGGATCTTTTTGCTGAACACACACTCATTGAAACAACCTATTCATTTTCTTCATTTGGTTATGTGATCTGCATATCAAGTTTAACAGCTCCACACCAGAGTTTCTTATACTAACCTCTGCATCTTCTGCTAAATGGCAGCCCCATCATTCTAGTTTAGGTTCCTTATAGACACTCTTGATTCTTTTGTCTTATATCTCATCTAAATGGTTAGCAGAGTCTTTTTGGTTCTGTTTTCTAAATTTTCCAGAAACCTGTTGTTGGTATACTAATTGTATTTTGCCTAGATTATTGAATATTTAACTAGGTCCAGTAGCCTGTTAACTAGTTCTAGTTCCTGGATATGTAACCACATAGTTTTAACTTATAGAAGCATAGAGTGTCTTTAGCAACCAGTCAGGTCCTGTTATCCTTATGATCAAATGTCTCCAAAGGCTTCTGTGCTCATTCAGAGTAAAAGTAGAGACCATTCAGGAGCCTGAGCAGCATTGTGTTGCAGGATTCCACTCTGACCTTGTTGTCTGTTCTTCTTCCTATGTACGGTCTTCCAGCCATACTGGTCTTTTTGCTGTTCTTTGGACATGTTTGGTGTGGTCTTGCTTTATGACCCTTGCAGTTGCTTCTTTGCTTGGAATGTTTTTTTCCTAAGATTTCTACATGACTCCCACTCTCACTTCCTTTAGGTTTGTTCAAATGTCAGCATGCATGCTATTTGTGGTCTTTTCTGGAGCCTTGTCTAAAAGTGCCCATTTTTCCAGCCCAGGGTGGTGGTGTCTGCTTTTAATCAGCACTCGGGAGACAGAAGGTAGCAGTTCTCTGAGTTTGAGGCTGGCTTGGTCTGTTTAGTCCAATCAGGGTTACATAGTGAGTCCCTGTTTCACAGGAGGAGGCTGGGTTAAGATGGGCTGTTTTCTCCTCAACATGTCCTTTTGTCATCCTGTTTACCCTGTACCTTTTCTCTACTCACAATAGACATTTTACTTGATTTCTGCACTAGAATTAAATTGCTTCATGAAGAAATCATGTCTGCTTTGGTAGCTGCTACATTCCAGGCTTTGGAACATTGCTTAGCCGATAGTGGCCGTCCAATACTGATTTATTCAGTTAAAATACCAAAAAGGATCTCTCTGAGTTCAAGGCCAGCTTGGTCTACATAGTGAGTTCCAGGCCAGCTGGGCCTACAGGGAGACCCTGTCTCAAAAAGGCCTAGAATTTTTAAAAATTCATCTATAATTCTTTGAGATACTTTAGTAACAAAAAAACCCTACTTAATTCAATAAAAGAATTTTATAATATGTATATTTGAAAACAAAACTCCAATTATAATATATTGGCTCTTCCTAATTGTTTGTTGAATATGTAAATATCAAGTGTTAACTCTATGTTTAACATTGAGGATTCATCTGAAATTCAAGTATAAGCTCATTATCAAGGAATTGGCACTTGTTCTATGAGAAGTCCTTCAGTGGGCTTCTAGATAGCTTCAGGATGAACTGTTGATCACTAGAAAAACCAAACCTTAGTCAGAAATTTGGAATTCTGATCTTTATCCTCCCTAACCTCTAAAGTCTGGGAGGTCAATTGGAGATCATTAATCCCCAGTATCCACATCAGTTACCTGTCAGGAAACTGCCATTAAAAACTCCTAAGTGAGGTCTGAAAAGAGAGAGCTCAGCAGTTGAGAACATTTGTAGAGGACCCTGGTTTGCTACCCACCACCCACATGGTGGCTAACATCTAAAACATCCATAATATCAGTTCTAGGGGAAATCTCACGCCCTATTCTGACCTCTCTGGGCACTACATGACACCAGTGCATTTACACATATGCAGGCAATAATACACTCATACACATAAAATGAAAATAATAAATATTAAGAAAAATCGCTTAAATGATGAGCAGGTTTTGGAGAGCTTCTGGGTTGGGAAATGTATGTGCATCATAGTGAGGAAAGCATCCACCTTATAGCTTGCTTCTTTTTCTTTTGGCAGTTCCTAGATTGTATGATTTATAATAAATGTATAATAAACTGTATGATTTATAATAAATTGTATGATTTATAATAAACTAGAAATTGTAATTAAAGTGCTTTCCTGAGTACCTGAATTGTTTTAATAAATTACTAAACCAGAGGAAGGAAGTGGTTAGAACCCTCCTTATTTGTAGCTAGTTAATTGATGGCTGTAAGTTTCAGTGATGTACACTCCCCAGCAGTGTCTGAAGCAAGGGCAGTCCTGCAGAAGTGAGCCTTTATGCCTGTGGACTCTGCCACCGATTCCAAGTAGTTGGTATTAAAAAATGCTGAGGGCTGGAGAGATGGCTCAGTGGTTAAGAGCACCAACTGCTCTTGCAGAGGACCTGGGTTTGATTTCCAGCACCCACATGGCCGCTAAGATTAAAGGCGTTGTGGCACACACCTTTAATCCTCGCATTTGTGAGTTAGAGGTAGGTGGATCTCTGAGTACAAGGCCAGCCTGATTTACAGAGTGAGTTCCAGGCCAGCTGGGGCTATAGGGAGACCCTGTCTCAAAAAAGACCCCCCCCCAAAAAAAAACTGGAGAAGATAGGAACCAACCTATTTATTATTTATTTATTTATTTATTTATTTATTTATTTATTTATAGTAGCATATGCCATAGTACTAAGTGCTATTATAGTAAAAGAAAAGGGTAATTAGAGAAGTGTGATACTAAGTACTAAGTGTATTTAGCTGAATTAAAAAAAGACATAAAGGTGAGAGGGATTGCTGAGGGGTCTGGAGAGGAGAGGGAGGTGGGAATAGAGTGGTGGATAGGATCAAGATACATGTCTGACATTGTCAAAGTATAAAATAAAACTTAGAAAAAATACTGTAAAAATGTAAAGAGAAGAAGTGAATATAGACTATATAAAGATCATAGAAAATGAAAGATTCTGAAGAGATTGAATAATGGTAATAAAGGCAAGGGAGTAGGATGGGTCAGGATTAGTTGACGTTAGAGATTCTAGAAGTGGCTTCATTACTATCAGAGGTTGACATTGGGTGTTTTTCCTCAGTCACTGTCTTTTAGAGGGGTTCTCAAAGAACCTGAAGTTCATCAATTTGAGGGCCACTGAGCTTCAAGAATCTGTCTTCTGCCACTCAGCACTGGGGTTACAAGCACATGCCACTGTATCTGGCTTTATATATGGGTTCTGGAGATTTTTTACCTGGAGACAAGGTTTTACTATGCTGCCCTGGCTAGCCTGAAACTAAGTAGACTAGGCTGGCCTTGAACTTGATGAAATCCACATGTCTCTGCCTCCCGAGTGCTAGGAGTAAAGGTGTGTACCTGGAGGTTCTGGAGATTCTTAATTCAGGGCCTCATGACTGTGTAGCAGGTACTTTACTGACTGAGCCATCTCCCCAGTCCTTGTTAAGCTAAATTAATTTAAAAATAAGTTATGGTTGGGCTGGAGAGATGGCCTAGGGATTAAGAGCACCGACTGCTCTTGCAGAGACCTGGGTTTGATCCCCAGCACCCACTGGCGGCTGAGAACTGTCTTTAACTCCAGTTCCAGGGGAATCTGACACCCTCTTCTGACCTCCGTGGCATTGCATGACACGGGTGCACAAACCTACATGCAGACAGCACATTCATACACATAAAAAAAAATAAATGAAAAAAAATAAGTTATGGACTATAATTATGATAATACATATTAGCGAAAGGAATTCATGGCATAAGTGAATTTTTAAAAATAATTTAAACTTTGTCTTTGTATATATGATAGCATTAGAAAATGAAAGAATCATCAATGTGATCAATAAAAAGAGGAATGAGATGAAAAAGAAGTCTATGTAGCTAGGTGTGGTAGCCATCCCCTAGCACTAAGACTGAAGCAGAGCAACCTCAAGTTCCAGGCTAGCCTGGAATATTAAATCCGTGTCTCAAAACACCCCTCCTCCCAAGAACAATAATAACAAAATGAAAACTGAGGCACAATCAATAAAAGTACACCCTAAAGCTATGATATATGAATTAGTGGTAACTGAAGTACTTAATTTTGAAATTCATTTGTGTGGAGATGATGAGAAAAAGCTAAGGACACATTTGGGCTACAACTTTTCATCATTTGGCTCCCACCTCATATTAAATAAATAAATAGTAGGTACGTTTGTTTTGGGAAACATGATCTCATCTTTAGCTTAGGCTGCTCTTATACTTGTGATCCTCTTGTCTTACCTCGGAGGTGATGAGATTGCTTATGGATATGATGTCACTTCTGACTGCTTCCCACTTTTGGAGGTTCAAGAACTTGGTGCCAACTATTGGCCTTGTGCAGTGTAGTAACAAAGTGGGAGCTCTAGGTGAAGATGAGATCACAGGGTGAGAGGGTGCAAGGGAGTAAGCTTGAGAAATCTTAATTCACCTAAACTTATTTTTAAATTTATTTTAACTTTATGTGTATGAACGTTTTATTACCATAGAGTGCCTACAGAGGCCAGAAGAGTATCAGATCCTCCAGAACTGGAGTTAGTTGACATCTGAGTACTGGGAACCTAACTCTGGTCCTGTGAAAGAATAGTCAGTACTTTTAGCCTCTGAGCTGACTCTCCAGCCCTTTCTTGTTTTGTTGTTTTTTTGAGATGGGGTCTCCCTGTAGCTTCAGCTGGCCTGGAGTTTTCTATGTGAACCAGGCTGGCCTTGATCTCACAGATTTCTGCCTCTCAAGTGCTGGAATTGAAGGGATATGCTGTTCTGCCTGGTTGTTCAGCCCTAACTTCTAGATGTCTCACTTTCTCTCTTAGGACCGTTACATTGGGAACTCTATTCTACCACATGAACTTGACAGATTGTACATGAACTAGTAGTGAGAGTGGAGCAGGATGACAGGAAGTAGTTTGGGGAAGATTTTATAGGCTTTTTAAGGATTAAGTGTTTACTAGGACTGATAATGGAAAATCCTTAAGTGTGAGGTGGTTTTAAAAGGATAACTATATCACCTTTAACAATTAAGGATAAGCCTTCCTAATCTGAAAATCAAAATTTTAAATGATTCAAAATCTGAAACTTTTGAGCTCTGTTACAGTACTCAAAAACTTGAGGATTTTGAAGCCTTTTGGATTTTCAGATTACAGATGCTTAACCAATAAAGTCCATGCACATATTCCAAAATCTGAAATTAGAAATGATTTTTGTATCAAGTATTTGTGGATATGTAGAATGTTGAGTTCTGTGATGAGGACAGAACTACAGCAGTTAGGAGGGAACTAGAACCATTCGGTCCAGGCTTTTAACTAAATACCTTCTGGTAGCATGTTGTGTAGATTCCTTGAGCACGGCCCACATGGACTTGAAAGGACACTTGTGTTCACCACATTTCTTCTGTCTTCTGTTCAGCTGTTAGAAATCCTCTCCTTCAAATACTGTTTTTTTCTCATGGTTTTCATCAGTGTTGCAAAAACATGTTGCTTGTTTTCTCCTACATTTGAATTGGATGAACATTTTTTTTCTCTCTTCAGGCTTTCCTTTTTCTTTCATCTGTTTTCCTATTCTTTTGTTATTAAGTAGTTAAAAATTACCTTGTGCTCACAATTTGTGCCTCTAATCCCAGAATTTAGGAGGCTGAGGCAGAAAGATTGCCACGAGTTTGAGGCCATCTTAGGGCTACATAGTGAGTGTCAAGCCAGCTTGGCTACTGTGTCTTGAGAGAGAACCAAAACCCCAGATAATCCCTTTTAATAGTCAAATAAGTTGAATCCAAGAGCTATATTTTTTATTTTATTTTTTTTAAATAAGTGACCAATATCGACATTTTGTTGTGTTTTTTTTTTTTTTTTTTTTTTTTTTGGGCATGTTTTGTTTTATTCCTGTGTTTTGTGGTTTTGTTTTTTTGTTTTATAGGCTATCACTGTATACCCCTGGCTTATTGAATTCACTGTTGACCTGACCAGGCCAGCCTTGAACTCAACAGAGATCCACCTTCCCTGCCTTCCCACCTCCTGAGTGATGGCTTTAAAGTCATGCGCCACCATACCCAGCCTCTATGTATTTAAAAAAAAAGTTTTATTGAGGAATACTTGGCTTATAATAAACAGTATATTTATGTTACATGTGAACATGTGGAAACCATTACCATACTGAAAAAAGTAACCAAATATTTATTTTCAAATATTCTTTGTGTGTGTGTGTGTGGGAATGAGAAGTTGTCAGATCCACTGAAGTTGTAGTTTCAGGTGATTTTGAGCCTTCTGTCATACATGCGGGAACTTAATTTCAGTCATCTGGAAAAGCAACAGGTGTACAATGGGCAACTTGTAACCACCTGTATCTCTAGCTGTAGGGGATCTGCCAACCTCTTCTGTGCTCCTGAGCATCTCCACACACATACATACACCTACACACAGACACACTTTATACATGTAATTAAATAATAAAATCTTTTAGCCGGGCGTGGTGGTGCACGCCTTTAATCCTAGCACTTGGGAGGCAGAGGCAGGCGGATCTTTGTGAGTTCAAGGCCAGCCTGGTCTATAGAGTGAGTTCCAGGACAGCTGGGGCTACAGGGAGACCCTATCTCGAAAAGACCAAAAAAAAAAAAAAAAAAAAATCTAATATATATATATATATATCATATATAAAATGTATATTTATTACAATCACTTTTTCGTCTTCCATAAACCTGAAAAATTAAGTCCTTGGTTGAGATTCACATATGTAGAAAAATTATTTTGATAGTGTTTCTAACCCTTGGTAGATTGATAGTATAATAAGTTCATATAAGTTAATGAAAGCATATCACTTTTATCAAGGTTCCTATGTGAGAAAAGCATTTTATCTTAATAATGATTGTGAAAGTTTAACAGATGTTCATGGCATTTTGTGAAACATTTTAGATATTCAGTGTCTTGAATTTTTATCTTTGGTATAATTCAAAGCTGTAAAGTAAATACAAACAATGTTTTTAGCTTCTTTTAGCCAGTGTGAACCCTGTATGTTCAATTACGTTCTAAGAACTTGCACCTGAACTTTTCTTTTTTTTTTTTTTTTTTTTGTCTTTTTGAGGAAGGGTCCCTTGTAGCGCCCAGCCTGAACTTATTGTATGACCAGGCTGGCTCCATCACAGGAGATCCACCCTGCTTTTTGTCATGCCTGCTAGGATTAAAGGCATGGCCTACCATGCCTGGCTGCCCCTGATGTTCTAAAATTGTACTTTTTGTCTCCTAATAGTTTTTTTTTTCTTTTTAGTTTATTTATGTGTATGAATGTATTGTCTGCATGTAGGTTTGGGCATCCGTGCCGTGCCGTGCCATGCTGTGCCGCGGAGGTCAGAAGAGGGTGTCAGATTCCCCTGGAACTGGAGTTCTCCTGAAATCGGAGTTACACACGGTTCTCAGCCGCCATGTGGGTGCTGGGGATGGATCCCCTGTCCTCTGCAAGAGCAGTCAGTGCTCTTAACCGCTAGGCCATCTCTCCAGCCCCTCCTAATAGTTTTTTAAATGCTAATTAGGCTAGATCTAGAGATGTATTATAATACTTTCTGTTCTTTCAGATCCTAGAGCCATTTCAATTAGGGATTGAGTTTGGATGCATTTAATCAAAATTTCAAGTTGAAGCAGTAGTTAAACAGAATGTTTCTTTTGTCATAGGAAGTCCAGAAGTAGACTTCTCAAAATTGGCATGACTGTGCAAGACGCTGTTGTTGAAGAGGTGCAGTTCTTTTTGCCTGCCGTTCATAGTCAGTTATAGCACAGGTGATGCTGTTCATAGTTACAGCACAGGTCACGCTGTTGAGAGTCAGTTACAGCACAGGTGACACTGTTCTGTTCTGTGAGTTCAAGAGAAAAGGGCAGGAGGTAC
The DNA here is from genome assembly GCA_009823505.1 of Rhizomys pruinosus. NCBI lineage: Eukaryota > Metazoa > Chordata > Mammalia > Rodentia > Spalacidae > Rhizomys > Rhizomys pruinosus. The sequence continues at coordinate 363,305 of VZQC01012262.1, read as the reverse complement.
ATATCGTGTCAGTTACCAGTTTTGCCTCTGCTTAAGGATTTTAAGAACCCTCATCCCAGCTCATGTATCTTCTATCTGATTTCCAGAATTATGTTGTCTTCTCTATCTGCCAAGATTCTAGAATTTTAATATAGGTCATTTCTGTTAATAGCAAAATTGGTGCCCTTTTGGTATGAAGCAGGAATAGGTGGATAAAGTATTTATAGCTTCAAGTTCACATCCTGGAAACCACACGCTTTTAGGACACTTTTCTTTATGTAACTCCTTCTGAAACCGGAAAAGAGACCCTGTCTTTAAGACAGGGTCTTCCCGTAGCAGCAGCTGGCTTGGAACTCACCATGTAGATTGGGCAGAGATCTGCCCACCTCTGCCTCCTGAGTGCTGGGATTAAAGGTGTGTATCACCACACCTGGCTGTATGTTCTTTTTTTTTTTTTTTTAAACAAAAACACCTTAAAAGGTATTTTATTTACCTTTTAATTTATGTGTGTGAGTATATTGCCTTGCATGTAGGTAAGTGCCCTCATGTCACGCAGAAGAAGAAAATGTTGGATTTATTGGAACGGGAGTTGCAGATGGCTGTTAGCCACTATGTGGGTGCTGGGGATCGAACCCCGGACCTCTGGATGAGCACCAGTGCCCCTAACTGCTGAGCCATCTCTCCAGCCCCCCCAATATATTATTTTAAGTGTTTCAGTATATTTATTTTCTCCTGGCTTTTTATTTTCTTCAGTAATTAATCTGGTCTCTTTTAAGAGGAATGTAATGGTAAACAATTTAAAGGTTTTATTAAGGGTGGGAGGAACAGTTGTTTATAACTTACTAGATAACTTACTCTGACCATAATCTTCTATTTTTCATGCTATTGTTTGTTCTTTCACAAGTCAATACATATATTTTGTAATTGAGTTTGTGATTCCTGAATGCATTTCCTTACTATCTGCATTAGTTTTGTTGTCTAATACAGACTTTGTTTTAGTTTTAACATTTATTGTATGTTTGTGTGCATGCATGTGTATAGTACATGTGTGAAGGTCAGAGAAGAACTTGTCAGGAGTTGTTCTTCCTTTAACCAGGGATTGAACTTAGGTTGTCAGGGTCATTGGCAAGTGCCCCTACTCTGCAGCCGTCTCACTGGGTCATTGGCAAGTGCCCCTGCTATGCAGCCATCTCATGGCATCATTGGCAAGTGCCCCTTCTCTGCAGCCACCTCACTGGGTCATTGGCAAGTGCCCCTGCTATGCAGCCATCTCACGGGGTCATTGGCAAGTGCCCTTACTCTGCAGCCATCTCACGGGGTCATTGGCAAGTGCCCCTGTTCTGCAGCCGTCTCACTGGGTCATTGGCAAGTGCCCCTGCTCTGCATCCACCTCACTGGGTCATTGGCAAGTGCCCGTGCTCTGCATCCACCTCACTGGGTCATTGGCAAGTGCCCCTGCTCTGCAGCCGTCTCACTGGGTCATTGGTAAGTGCCCCTGCTCTGCAGCCACCTCACTGGCCCAACGTTTAGAAATTGTGTTTCTAAGAACATGACACAAATATTCTTTTTGTGTTTTTCTTTTTCCTTTTTGGTTCTTTGAAACAGGGTTTCCGTCTGCCTGGCCTGGAACTCATTTAGACCAGGCTGGCCTCCAAGTCATAGATCATCTGCCTCTGTCTTCCAAGTGCCAAGATTAAAGGCATGTTCCACTATGTCCAGCACCACAAGTATTTATTTACTTATTTATTTATTTATTTATTTTTTTAAGGGATTCACAATATAAGAAGACAGTTGTTTTCAGATCACATTGACGTTGCTCAGTTTGCCATACCATTAGGTAATTGGCACTAGCATCCACAGATGAAGGATACCATCCGTCGTTTCTTTTTCTGGGACTGTGTTTCTTCACTCAGCATGATATCTTCTAGCTCCAGCTATTTACCGGCAATGCTCATGATGTCATCCTTCTTTACCACTGCATAGAACTCCATTGTGTAGATATACCACATTTTCTATATCCACTTGTCAGTTAAGGGGCACTTGGGTTGGTTCAGGCTCCTTGTTATTGTGAAGAGAGCTGAAATATGGCTGTGCACGTATCTCTGCGGTAAGATGAGTCTTGTGGGTACATACCCAGGAGTGGTATGGCTGGGTCAGGTGGCAAGTTCATTCCAAATCTTCCAAGGGTTCTCCACACTGCTTTCCATAGTGGCTGCACGAGTTTACATTCCCACCAGCAGTGGATGAGTGTTCCCCTTTCCCCACAACCTCTCTAGCACTTGGTATCATTTGTTTTCTTGATCCTAGCCAGTCTTATTGGAGTAAGATGATATCTTAAATTGGTTTTAATTTGCTTTTCCTTAATTATTAGCAATGTTGAACACTTCTTAAGATGTTTCTCAGCCATCTCTAATTCCTCACTTGTGAAGTCTCTGTTCATCTCTTTGCTCCATCTATTGAGTGGGTCATTTGTTTTCTTTCTTCTTTGTTTTTTGAGTAGTTTATATGTTCTGGAAATCAATGCTTTGTCAGATGTATCACAAATATTCTTTTAAGAAGGTTTTATTGAGATATAAATACTACAAAATTCAATCTTTCTGTTTTAAGGTTTTTTATTTCATGTGTATGTTTGAGTGTCTGAATGTATATATGTATATGTATCATCTGTGTGCCTGGAACCTGTAAAGTCCATAAGACATCATAAGGAACTGGAGTTACAGGCATTTGTGAGATGCCATTTGGATGCTGAGAACTGAACCCAAGTCCTTTGCAAGAGCAACAAGTACTCAACGACTGAGCTGTGTCTGCAGCCCCAGAATTCAATCTTTGAATGTATACAATTCAGTGATGGCTCTCTCATATTTCAAGGAGTTGTGTGACCATGACTACTGACTTATTTTTTAGAATAAATTCATGGTGTTTAAAAGAAATCCCTCACCAATTACCTACTCATCATTAGCAGTTGCTTCTTCTCCCTCTTCCTCCCTCTTCCTCCCCATCCCTCTCATGTGTCATGTTCAGTCCCTAGCAATCATTTCAATTTTGACTTTATGGCTGTGTCTTTTTCTGGACATTTTATATAAGTAATATGTGCCATTTTGCTTCTTTTTTTTTTTTTTTCAAATGTTCTTAAGATTTATTCATCCAATAACAAGCTGGAATTCCTTACCAGATAATAAGCATTGAAATGCCTCTATTAGTGGTGTTTCTTTTTGCTTTCTTTTTTTATTTT
>VZQC01012262.1:314993-358058 GCA_009823505.1 Rhizomys pruinosus | reverse complement strand
CACAGATGAGGGATACCATTCGTCCTTTGTTTTTCTGGGACTATGTTACTTCACTTAACATAATATCTTCTAGTTCCATCCATTTACCTGCAAAGTTCATGATGTCATCTTTCTTAACTGCTGCATAGAACTCCATTGTGTAGATGTACCACATTTTCTCTATCCACTCTTCCGTTGAGGGGCACTTGGGTTGGTTCCAGATCCTTTCTATTGTGAAAGAGCTGCAATAAATATGGCTGTGCATGTATCTCTGCGGTAGGATGAGTCTTGTGGATACATACCCAGGAGTGGTATGGCTGGGTCAGGTGGCAAGTTCATTCCAAATCTTCCAAGGGTTCTCCACACTGCTTTCCATAGTGGCTGCACGAGTTTACATTCCCACCAGCAGTGGATGAGTGTTCCCCTTTCCCCACAACCTCTCTAGCACTTGGTATCATTTGTTTTCTTGATCCTAGCCAGTCTTATTGGAGTAAGATGATATCTTAAATTGGTTTTAATTTGCTTTTCCTTAATTATTAGCAATGTTGAACACTTCTTAAGATGTTTCTCAGCCATCTCTAATTCCTCACTTGTGAAATCTCTGTTCAGCTCTTTGCTGCATCTGTTGAGTGGGTCATTTGTTTTCTTTCTTCTTTGTTTTTTGAGTAGTTTATATATTCTGGAAATCAATGCTTTGTCAGATGTATCACAAATATTCTTTTAAGAAGGTTTTATTGAGATATAAATACTACAAAATTCAATCTTTCTGTTTTAAGGTTTTTTATTTCATGTGTATGTTTGAGTGTCTGAATGTATATATGTATATGTATCATCTGTGTGCCTGGAACCTGTAAAGTCCATAAGACATCATAAGGAACTGGAGTTACAGGCATTTGTGAGATGCCATTTGGATGCTGAGAACTGAACCCAAGTCCTTTGCAAGAGCAACAAGTACTCAACGACTGAGCTGTGTCTGCAGCCCCAGAATTCAATCTTTGAATGTATACAATTCAGTGATGGCTCTCTCATATTTCAAGGAGTTGTGTGACCATGACTACTGACTTATTTTTTAGAATAAATTCATGGTGTTTAAAAGAAATCCCTCACCAATTACCTACTCATCATTAGCAGTTGCTTCTTCTCCCTCTTCCTCCCTCTTCCTCCCCATCCCTCTCATGTGTCATGTTCAGTCCCTAGCAATCATTTCAATTTTGACTTTATGGCTGTGTCTTTTTCTGGACATTTTATATAAGTAATATGTGCCATTTTGCTTCTTTTTTTTTTTTTTCAAATGTTCTTAAGATTTATTCATCCAATAACAAGCTGGAATTCCTTACCAGATAATAAGCATTGAAATGCCTCTATTAGTGGTGTTTCTTTTTGCTTTCTTTTTTTATTTTATTTTATTTTATTTTATTTTATTTTATTTTATTTAGTTCTTTATGTGTATGAATGTACTGTCTGCATGCAAGTTTGTGCACCCGTGTCGTGCAATGCCGCGGAGGTCAGAAGAGGGTGTCGGATTCCCCTGGAACTGGAGTTCTCCTGGAATTGGAGTTTCAGACGGTTCTCGGCCGCCATGTGGGTGCTGGGGATCGAACCCGGGTCCTCTGTAAGAGCGGTCGGCGCTCTTAACCGCTAGGCCATCTCTCCAGCCCTCTTTTTTCTTTCTTTAAAATATTTTAGTAATGACAAAAATAAATAGTTCACTTGAAGCAAAATGGTTTTAATGGGTTTTTGTTGTTTGTTTGTGGGACAAGATCTCAGTATATAGATTGGACCAGCCTCCAACTCATTATGTAGCCCAGTCTGGTCTCTACCTGTACCACCATTGCCAGGCTCAAGGTTTTAGTTTGGATGAAGCCAAATTTACCTATGTTCTTGCCGCTTCTGCCTTCTGATGTCACATCTCAAGAAATCATTGCCTAATCCAAGGTCTCAGTTGTGCGTGTGTTCTATATGTTTAATGTTTTTAGGTCTTCCACGTGGTTTCTGAATATTTCGAGCTAAGTTTTAAAAAATTATGTGTGTTTGGGGGAAGAGTGGGTGCACACAAATTCCAGTTCCTACAGAGGCCAGAGGTGGTTTCAGATCAGTCACCTGCATCTGTAGTTAAAGGGAGTTAGCCACCTTACATGAATGCTAAGAATGGAGTGTAGGTAGTCCATGCTCCTAACCACTCAGTGATCTCTCCAGGCATTTGAATGAATTTCTGTATGTGGTATAAAATAAGGATCAGTTATGTCATGTTGTTTATGGAAATTGATTTGTCCTGGCTTTGTTGTTGTTGAGTTTGTTTTTTTTTCAGAACTGGTCTCATGTAGCCCAGGCTGGCCTTTATCTGACTCTAGCTGATAATGACCTTCCTGGTCCTTTTGTCTACACCTTTCAACAGATGTGCGGTCTTGCCAGGGTGGAAGAGCACATTCCCTTTCTCCTGAGTTTCCCTGGCACCATACCAAACAAGAACAAAAACACCAAAACACGTGGGAAGAAGTTATTTATGAATAAACATGAGTTTTGTTCTTAGTATTTAATCTATTATTTTTTGTTTGCTTTTTTTCTAGTTACCATGATAGCAAGTGCCTTCTAATAAGTGCTCTGAATATATTTCTTGAATATATGAGTGGTTTTGAGAACAAATTGAAAATGAATGAATTTAAATAATGATGGATATTCACTTCTGATAAAAGTATATAAAAATAGAAAATGTATAGCTTCAATAATCTTCAGCCAAGTGCCTTTGTAGCTGTCTTCCAGATAGAACATTGCCAGCGTCCTAGAAAGTTCTAGTTACTTCCCAGTCATAACAGCTGTTTGTATAGTTAGAGATGATGGCCAACTTGATTTTGATGACAATTTACTTTCTTTGCAGTTTAGTTTTGATATAACTTTATATCCAGGAAATGTCTGTAAAATCTGCTTCAATTCTTTGTGTCTTGTGTCTTGCTGGGTTTTGGTTAGTTGGTTGTTTTTGTTTTACTCATCAGGGATTTATCAGTTTCACTAATCTTTTAGAAAAATACAGGTTTTGTCAGTCTTCTTTTTAGGGTATTCATTTGATCAGTTCCTGGCCCTGTCTTCATTCTACTTTACTTCACTGTTTTGTAGTAGATTTTGAGGTGGAGTCTTAGCTCATGATTTGTCAGTTTTCCTTTTTTTTTTTTTTTTTTTTTTTTTTTTTTTTTTTTTTTTTTTTTTTTTTTCTTTTTTTTTTTTTTTTTCTCTTTTCTCTTTTTTTAAGACAGGGTCTCCCTCTAGCCCCAGCTGGCCTGGAACTCACTCTATAAACCAGGCTGGCCTTGAACTCACAGAGATCTGCCTGCCTCTGCCTCCTGAGTGCTAGGAATTAAAGGCGTGCGCCACCACGCCAGGCCCAAGATGGTTCTTAGCGGCTATGTGGGTGCTGGGAATTGAACCTGTGTCCTCTGCAAGAGCAGTCAGCGCTCTTAACTGCTAAACCATCTCTCTAGCCCAAATTTTTCTTTTCTAAATATGTGCATTTAAGCCTTTCCCTGCTGGTTTTTAGCTGAATTCTTCAAAATTTTGTTTTATAGCAGTTCTGTTGACAGTTGGTTTTACAAGGGATATTTGTAAATAATTTTTGTTGTTGGTTGATTTTGCAAAGATCCTCTTGCCTCTGCCTCCCAAGTGCTAGGATTAAAGGCATGCGCCACCACGCCTGGCTAGATTAGGACTTTTGTAAGTGACCAATTTTCTTTTCTGTCCCACAGCTAGATAGAATATGATTCTTCTTTGCTTATTTGTATCTGGGTTTCTTCCCTTTACAAATTTTTAGATCAGTAATTGCTGCGTATTATTTCTTTTTAAAGAATCTAAATTTTAAGATATTTTATGTAGATTTTCAGTTGTCATAGGTGTAGTGGTAACACTGAAAAACATAGGAAGCAAATACCTTTACATAAAAACAAAAGACCCAACACTCATGTAATCCTTTATTAGTTCCTTTTCTGTTGCTCTGATAAAGTACCATGACAAAGGCAGTTTACTAAAGGCCCATGTCTACAGAGGGAGAGTCCATCATGGCAGGAAGAGGGAGCTGAGAGACGGCAGCCTGGAAGTAGGGTGAGACTATGAATGCTTATAGCTCACTGCCAGTGGGCATACTTCCTCCAACAAGGTCGCATCTCCTCAACCTCCACAAACAGAGCCAGCACTTAGGTCCAAGTGTTCACATACCCGAGCCTATAGTGAAAAAATCCCATGAAAAAAAAACGATTTTTTTCAATTTTTTTTTTTAGTGTTTGTAATTTAGCTCATGGGCGCATATGCTTATAGAAAGTGCTGACAGTTCAGACATGGCTCTGTGGAGAGAGTTCCCCTTGACCCACTACGGAAAAATGAGACTAAAAGTATAGTTGTTTTATTTCTTATAATGCCTTCAAAATTATGCTTAATTAACGTTGGGCTGGAAGAATGGGAAGTCTTCAGATAGTTAACATTGGTACAAGATGGACTTGATGTTTGTTCATCAGTATGCATGATGTAGCTGTTCTGCCTACACTAGTAATTTTCAAAATGTGATTGGCTGCATTATGGAAACACTTGTTAGGGATTCTCCAGTCCTACTTCAAATCTTTGTTGTTTTAAATCCCCTTTAAAGGATTTTGATATATGCTTAAAGTTTTGATCTACTATGAAAGAATAAAAATCAGGATATGGTTTGGGTATAGATCTGTTAAAAGTTACTTATCTCATAGGATTATATCATTGGAAAATAACAATAGTCTCAGTCTTCATCTTTCTTTAGAATTATAAGCCTTATAAAGTAAAGATTATTAGAGTAAAACTGCAAAACTATGAGTGAAAATTAAAAAGTAACGTGGCTGTCTAGCCTTTTCTGATTTACTAGTGTTATTATTGGTTTGTTTCATTTGTTTTGCAGTATTGCTGAAAACATTGATTAGGACTTGAAATTTCTTATTGTCTCATTAGAACTAAGTTTTAAAAATTTTCACAAGGAAATAATTTACATATATAATATGATAGGAGTTTTTAATTACAAATTCTTTTTTATGTATATGAGTGTTTGGGTCCACCTGTGTCAGGCAATGCCATGGAGGTCAGAAGAGGGCGATGGATCGATCCCCTACAAATGGAATCACACAGGTGGTTGTTAGCCACTGTGTATGCTAGGAACTGAACCTTGGTCCTTTGCAAGAGTTCCAGTGCTCTTACCCTCTGGGCCATCTCTCCAGACCCTTCAGAAATTTTTAAGTTTTACATCTGTAATCTGCTCCACTTATAACACTTTTTTTTCCTTCTCCACTCAGACTACCACTTATAACACTTTTAATGAGACATGACATTCCTGTGTTACATGAAAGTGTTAATATTAAGCTTTTTAAAAAAGTTTCAAATTGCCACTTGATCATTTAAAGTTGCTTACTAATTTTATGATGGTTATTTGAGATAGTTTATTCTTTCTTTTCATTAAAAAAAGGTTGGGAGGGCCTGGCATGGTGGCGCACACCAAAATTAATCCTAGCACTCTGGAGGCAGAGGCAGGTGGATCTTTGTGAGCTCAAGGCCAGCTGGGGGTACAGGGAGACCCTGTCTCAAGAATACAACTAAATTAGAAATAAAGAAATAAAGAATTGGGAGCCAGAGAGATGGTGCTTATTGCCCTCTGATACAAGCCTAAAGATCTGAATTTGGTTCCCGGATCCCTCCCTCATCAAGGTAGAAAGAGAAAATCAACTCCACAGGTTGTTTTCTGACCTCTACACACTCTCTGTGACATGTGTACCTCTCCACTAACACACACACACACAATAAAAATAAAAATTTAAATTTGATGTCGATGATTAAGGCTGTACACATAGGAAGTATGCACTCTGGCACACTGTTTTACATTCCTAGACCCCTGGCAAAGTATTTTAATTCAGGATTTTAAAGTGTTCATTTGTAATCTGGCAATCTTTTATAAAGGCATATTTTAAATCGCCTGCTTATTATTTTTATTTTATATATATATATACACTCATATATATATATATACATATATAAGTGTATTGCCTGCATGTGTAAAGTTGCACCTGTGTTGTGCAGTGCCCACAGAGTCAGAAGAAGGCATTGGATTTCCCTGGAACTGGAGTTAGGGACTGTTCTTAGCTGCCATGTGGGTGCTGGGACTGGAACCTGGGCCCTCTGCAAGAGCAGTCTGTGCTTACACTGAGCCATCTCTCTAGCCCTAAATCACTTATTTTTTTATAAAGTGCATATCCAACTGACAGCAGTATATTTAACCATATATAAGAAGCAAAATGAAAGTCTGAAAACTTTTTAAGTTTAGTTTTAATAAAACATCTTTAAAAAAAGATGTACATGGGGCCCGGAGAAATGGCTCAGCAGTTAAGAGCACTGACCCTCTTGCAGAGGACTGTTCGATTCCCAGCACCCACATGGTGGTTGAGAACCGTCTTAGGCCTGGTGTGGTGGTGCACATCTTTAATCCTAGCACTCCAGGTAGAGGCAGGCAGATCTCTGTGAGTTCAAGGCCAGCCTGGTGTATATATTGAGCTTCAGGCCTGCTGGGATTAAAGGAAGACACTGTCTCGGGAAGAAAAAAAAAAAAAGAATAAAAAGATGTGCACTTATAGTCCTAGAACTCAGGAGGCTGAGGCAGGAAGATTTTGACTTGAGGCCATCCTGGGCTACACTATAAGACCGGATCTCAGCTGGGTGTGGTGGCGCAAGCCTTTAATCCTAGCACTTGGGAGGCAGAGGCAGGCAGATCTTTGTGAGTTCAAGGCCAGCCTGGTCTACAGAGGGAATTCCAGGACTCCAGCAGGGGCTACAGGGAGACGCTATCTTGAAAAGACAAAAAAAAAAAAAAAAAAAAAAAAAAAAAAAGGCCACGAATTCAAAGCCCATCTTCCTCTTTATAACCACACACACACACACACACACACACACACACACACACACACAGAGAGAGAGAGAGAGAGAGAGAGAGAGAGAGAGAGAGAGAGAGAGAGAGAATATTTATTACCATTGTCTCATACTTGTTTTATTTTATTATTTAAAAACTAGTTAGATTCCCTGAGTTACAGATGCAGAGTATAGTGTTTTAAGGTGATTTTAGTAAAAAATTCTTTTGAAAAGTTGGTGGCAGTCATTTTTGATCATGAGCAATTTTAATATTCCTATGATGCTTAGTTTTAGCACTGTTGCTTGCTTTATTATTTATTTATTTATTTATTTATTTATTTATTTATTTATTTATTTATTTATTTATTTATTTAATTTGTCTTTTTCAAGACAGGGTCTCCCTGTAGCCCCAGCTGTCCTGGACCTCACTGTGTAGACCAGGCTGGCCTTGAACTCACAAAGATCCGCCTGCCTCTGCCTCCCAAGTGCTAGGATTAAAGGTGCGCGCCACCACTTAAAGAAGCGCCCGACACTTCTTTTTTATTTTTATTTTTTATTTTTGTGTGCATGAGTGCATTGCCTGCATGTAAGTGCACCCGTATCATGCAATGCCCCAGGAGGTCAGAAGGTGGTGTCAGATTCTTCTGGAGCTGGAGTTATAAATGGTGGTTAGCTGCCAGGTGGGTGCTAGGAATTGAACCTGGGTCCTCTGCAAGAGCAGCCAGTGCTCTTAACCACTGAGCTGAGCCCTGTCTTCAGCCCCAACACTATTGCTTCTGATAAATTCAGTCAATGTGAATATGAATGAGCTGCATAATGAATTTCACCAAAGTAATCTATTACTAGTATGTTTTCAGAGCTGTAAAAACAATCCTAGTGATTGCTAAAATTATAATTTCATTTGGACATATGGCACTTTCTGTAGTGTAAAGCTAAAAACATCAGTTACTTTTACTAAATGGAAGGTAGAGTTTTATACATATATAGTTGGAAAACATAATTTTAGGTTAAATAATAGAAGTTTAGAAAAGGTCTTTAAGTTGTGAATTCTCAGATAAGAGAGCAGCAGTAGACTTTAGTGCAGTTTATTGCAAAACTTAGGTTCTGTTTTATTACTTTATGTAAAATTGTGTTCTTTGTTTAGCTAGGAAAATTGTGTAGTTCCATTGATGGGTTCCATACAATGGAAATCTGACCTTTAGCAGGTGTTTGAGAAATTGCCAGGACAACATGGTTAGCAAACTAGACAGTTTCCCCTTGTTATTTGATAGGCTTTTTGTGGTTTAGTAACATGCCAAAGAAACATTCAAACTCTTTTTCCTAATAATAAAAGCTTTGTAAAATACTAAGAATGTATTGAAAAATACTGATAATAGGATGTTTTTTTTCTTTTTACTCAAACTAAAATAATTTTCATGTTTATATGTATATGTCTAGTTACCTTCATCAATTTTTATATTTCAGGTTTCTCATAGTTGGTTTTAGGCCCCTTTGTTCTATGTTTTAAAAATTGAGATTGTTTTTCATAGGGATTGGTTCTACAGCAGAGCAGTTTTTCTATCAGAGTCCAAGTTAAAACCTGTTCTCTGAAGGAACAGTGTTTTTTAGACGATGTAATAGGTTCAGCTGTGCAGTTGTGGCAGTTCAGCAAGAACACTGTAAGCTCTGTTTTCTTAAAGTCCATCCATCCATTGAGTGTACAGGAAGGAGAGAGGAGGGTTGCCTTAATGTTTGGGAATGAGATGATGAATCAATAGTAGAAGTGGTTGCCAGACTGTATCTTTTCCTGCAGGTGCTGCTTTTCCATAGTTCATTGCAATTCCTTTTCTTTATGTTAGATGTGGAAAGAAAGAGGTTTATTTTAAACAACATTAGAGAAATAGTCTTTTATGTGTCATTTTATGGATTTTTAATCATTTTGCATGTCTCTAGGCTTATATATTGAATTAGTTTTTTTTTTTTTTTTTAGAGTTATGATTTGTGAAGTGTTGATTTAAAGCAATATACATATGCATATTGCTTTAAAAAGCAAAAACTTGTCATACTTAGTATCCGGAGTTCCAAGATTATGTTCAGATAAATTTTAAGGAGTCAAATCTGTAGAATACAGTTTTGCTTAAATACACACATACTGACTGGTATTGCTTACAAGTGAAAATGTCCTTTATATATTCATCTATAAATGTTTCAATGTAAATGTAATTGATACTTTGCTAGTGATGTTACCCATTATAATTATTTTTTTATTTTTTTATTTTTTGGTCTTTTTGAGACAGGGTCTTCCTTTAGTCCCAGCTGGCCTGGATCTTGCTCTGTAGACCAGGCTGGCCTTGAACTCACAGAAATCTGCCTGCATCTGCCTCCTAAGTGCTGGAATTAAAGGCATGCACCACCATGCCCGGCAATCTTTCATACTAGTACTTGAGATGGGTTATGTAATTAGGAAACTGCTGGCTCATAGAAAATGAACAGGTATTAATCTCTGACTCAGAAACTAGATAATGGCCTCAGAATTTGTATGTCAAATAATGGCTATTAAGATGAATTTATTTAGGGGGCTGGAGAGATGGCTCCATGGTTTAGAGCACTGGCTGCTCTTGCAGAGTAACAAGGTTTGGTTCCCAGTACCCACACTGTGGCTAATAACCTATAGTAACTTCAGTTCCAGGGTATGTGATGTCCTGTTCTGGCCTGTGAGCATTGCATGACATAGGTATACTTACATATATATAGGCAGTATACTGATGCACATAAAATAATCAGTTAATAATTTTTGAAGAGATGAATTTAATGCCAGCAGAGGCAGGCAGATCTCTGTGAGTTCGAGGTCAACCTGGTCTACATAGTGAGGTCCAGGCCAGTTGTGGCAAAAAGAGAGACCTTGTCTCAAAAAGACAAAACAAAAAAAAAATAGATGAATTTAACAGACAGGCTTGTTTTTCTTAAGGCTTTCATTATCTACTAGAGGCTATTGTTTGGTTTTGTGTGGTTATTAAGCCACTGTGACTTATTCCTGGAAAAAGAAAAATCATATCCTGAAGGTAGAATGTATTTGAAATTGTTTACTTGATAATTTGATTATATTTCTCGTTGTAGTCACCCTTTTTGTTCTGTTGGAGTTATGAGAAAATTTTGCTCATTTATAACTGTAATTTGAAACAGCCACCAGCAGCAAGACATGTGTATATGAAGATGTGTAGGTTTAATTCTAATAAAGTCATTTTATATGAATGAAAAGTCGGTTCTTTATGGGCGGATTAGTTACTTTTCTCTTAGTGTGATAAAATACGCTGGCGAGAAAGCAAGTTAGGGAAGAAAGGGTATGTTTTGGCCTTTAGTTCCTGAGAGATATAGTCCATCATAGTGGAGAGGACTTTGGGCCACAGGAGGGCCAGCCTTGGTAGTCAGGAAGCAGTCATCACACTTGATCCACATACGGACACAGAGAACAGGACCTGGGTCAGGCTGTAAACTCTTACTTAGTCCGCCCCCCAGTGAGTGCTTCCTCCACCCTGGCTTCCCCCTAGAGGTTCCATCCAATTCCCTCAGTACCACCAGCTGAGACCAAGTGTTCAAACAGAGACATTTGGGAACATTGCATGTTCAAAACACAGGAGTTTTCTAAGTAACCATGTTTTTACATGTAGCTGTACTGCTGGACTTTCATCTGTATTCATTTTTAGAATCAGAGGAATTTTAGAGGGCAGAATTCGTAAATCTGGCCGAGTTTTGTCTGCAGGCCCTTAGGGGAGACTTCTTCCTCACCTTTTATGAAGCTATGATGACTCAGTCTGTTCTTTTGTACTACATCTCATAATGAGATAGCTAGGATTATGTTTAGGATGATAGCAGCAGCACAGCCTAGGTCAGCACTGAGAAATGTGCCTGAAGTGGAACTTGAGTTGGAAGACACACAAATTAAAAGGCTGTGTTGACATTTTGTTGCGGGTACAAAAAAAAAAACTTGAAGAAAGATGAGTCTGACTTACGGCTTCAGCGATTTCAGCCAGCGTTTTCTGGTTCCTTTGTTCTTGCTTGAAGTGAGTTAGAACATTTGGTCAGCAGGAGTGTGTGACACAGGCTTCTGACCTCATCGCAGTAACTGGAAAGGGTAGGTCTAGACATGACTTCACAGGTACACACCCATTTGCCTGTACACAGCCATTTGCTTGTTTCCTCTAGCAAGGTTCCCCTTCCACATTCTCTCAACCCTCAGCAGTCTATGCAGATTATAAATGTGTCGGTATATTAAACCACTGATTAAGTTGGAGCCCCTAAGCCTAATCTAGGTGTCACACAATCCAGTCAGGTTTATAATCAGATTTATCCAGCATAAGCGGGAAGGGGAAATAATTCTGAAGACTGTATGTACCAAGAGTACTAAAAATAGTTGTAATTTTTTTTTTTTATTTTTCTTTTTGAGACAGGGTTTCCCTGTAGCTCTGACGGTCCTGGAACTCGCTATGGTATGTAGACCAGGCTGGCCTTGAACTCACAGAGATCCACCTGCCTCTGCCTCCCAAGTGCTAGGATTAAAGGTATGTGCCACCAAGCCCAGTTTGTAAATTTTTTTTATTATACTGATTCATATTCTCTCTCTCTCTCTCTCTCTCTCTCTCTCTCTCTCTCTCTCTCTCTCTCTCGTTAGCATTACCATGTTGTTCCACGCCACTGAGTATGAGGGTCAAAGGACAATATATAGGAACACAAGCCAGGCTTGGTGGTGCCACCACCTTTAAATCCTCGCACTTGGGAGGCAGCGGCAGGCGGATCTTTGTGAGTCACGGCCAGCCGTCTACAGAGTGAATTCCAAGGACAGCTGGGGCTACAAGGAGACCTGTCTCAAAAAACACCAAAAAAAAAAATAAAAAAAAAAAAAAAAAAACCTCATTGTAGCATTTTAAAGTAAAAATACTGAATGTTTTAGGGAACTGGCTATATTCGCGTATACATTGAGATGGAACACTGCTAAGCTATTAAAAATGGTTAGTTGATATGATGGTCACAATGATTTTTTAACCAGTGGGTGTGGTCTGAAAAATAGAGCAATTCTATATACTCTAAACCCAAAAGTTAAAAGAGAGACAAACACTACAAGAAAATATGGCATTATTTGGAGCAAACAATATTTTAAAAGTTTATTCAATACTGTTTTTTTTTTTTTTTTTTTTTTTTTTAAGCCAATGTTTTATTTCATACAAAATTACAAAATCAAATCTAGACCTGTGTCCCTCTCCCGCCCCTGCCCCCCCCACCAGAGTCATGCATTCTTATTCAATACTGTGAATATAATGAAATTTCAATAAATTGAGTTTAGGGGCTGGAAAGATGGCTTAGCACTTAGCACTTCTTGCTCCTCCAGAGTACCTGGTTTCAGTTCCCTGCACCCACGCGGTGGCTAACAGCCAGGATCCAGTGCTTTATCCATGCAGCCAAAACATTCATACACATCAAAATAAGTGAAATCTTAAAGGAAGATATCAAATTGAGTTGAATGCTGTAATTAACCTTCTTTAAAAGTTGAATCACTAGCACTCGGGAGGCAGAGGCAGGCGGATCTTTGTGAATTCAAGGCCAGCCTGGTCTACAGAGTGAGTTCCAGGACAGCTGGGACTACAGGGACACCCTGTCTCAAAAAGACCAAAAAAAAAAAAAAAATTGTTGAATCACTCGGGGGCTGGAGAGATGTCTAAGAGTGCCAACTGCTCTTGCAGAGAACCTGGGTTCTAGTCCCAGCACCCACATGGTGGCTAAGAACCGTATTTAACTCCAGTTCCAGGGGGAATCCGATGCCCTCTTCTGACCTCTACGGCATTGCACAACACGGGTGCACTAACCTACCTACATGCAGATAGTACACTCATACACATAAAAAGTAATAAATAAATAAAAATTTAAAAAGTTGAATCACTCTGGTACCAGGGCTGGCTTTGAGATTCTTCTGTGTTCAGCCTTCCAAGTGCAGAGATTGTAGGTGCGGATTGTCATACCTGGCTGTCAATTTTATCTTTCTTTTTTCTTTTTTCTTTTTTATGTATATGAGTGTATTACCTGCATGTGGGTAGGTGCATCCTTGTTGTACAATGCCCATGGAGTGAGAAGAGGGTGTCAGATCTCCTGGAACTGGAGTTATGGACAGTTATTAGCTGCCATAACTGGATGCTGGAAATCAAACCTCTGGGTCCTCTGCATGAACACACAGTGCTCTTTAACTGCTGAGCCATCTTTCCAGCCCCAATTTTACCTTTCTTACAGCATCTTTTCTGGGGCTTTTATGTCTGGAGTGGTTCTCCAGACCTCCTAATTTTGTTTTACCATCATCCCAGTGATTTCCTTATCTGTGTTTTACTGGATTATGTTTCTAGGGTCTCTATCTTCACTTAGTTTCTTATATTTCCTGTATTCATAATTTGATTTGTATCTAAGTGTCTTAGCTGAAGTCTTAAGGGTAAAGCTCCGTGGGATTCTATTAACTTTAGTTTTTGCTTAATACTATTAAGTTACTGTGGTTTATCCAACTGTGGGCTGTTTTATTATTAGGCTTATTACACTTTGACATTTTACTCCTAAACATATTTGCAATTTTTTCCTATAATATTTTGCTTTAAAAAATGTAAGCCATAGAGCTGGAGAGATGGTTCAACAGTTAATAGTACTGGTCATTCTTACATAGGACCCTGGTTCGATTTCCAGCACCCACATGGCGGCTGACAACCATCTGTTCCAGGGGATGGATCCAATGCCCTTTTCTGACCTCTGTGGGCATTGCATGGCACAGGTGCATTTACTTACATGCAGACAATACACTCATACACTTTTTGAGTCAGGGTCTCCTTGTAGCCCCAGCTGGCCTGGAACTCACAGAGATTCGCCTCCCAAGTGCTGGGATTAAAGGTGTGTGCCACCATGCTGGCCTAAAAATGGTAAATATATTTTAAGAAATATAATGATTAGTTACTGTAACCTGCCTAAAACAGAGGAATTTACTTGATAATGAACATTTAACATAAACTTAGTAAAATAAATTTGACTCTAGATATAAACACAAATGTTTTCATATTTGTGTGTGTTGTGGGTGTGTTCCTTTCTATTAAGAAATGAAGTTGATGCAGATTAAGGGGATTTGTATTCATTTGCAACATTATTATGTTTTCCTCCTTCCATTTCTTTTGTATATGTACTTTAAAAGTCTGATATCAGAAAATTCTGTACCTACATTTTTTTTTTTTTTCATTTCAGAGGTGCTAGGCTCTTGGGTGTGCCAGGCAAATGTTCTACCCCAGCCATATTCCCAGCCCTGTATCTACATTGTTTCCTTCATCCATTCCTTAATTTATTCAATCCACTGACATTTATTAAGTTCCTAATGCATATCAGACATTAGGAAGTCAAATATTGACAGAACTTTACTATTGCTTTCCTATTTTCATAGGAAATAACTTCTGTTTGTTAATAGAATTATTCACATCTGTGTTAAAAAACTATTCACACTTGTATTAAAAAACTTGCTTTTGTGTTTTTGTTTCCTTCCCATATTATCAATTAGTGTTTCCTTTTGGACATTGTGGCATTGTAAAAGTTGACTTCACTTTGAGTTCTAACTCTACCATAGCCATTCCAATTTGAGCCTAACAATCTTTACAGAATGAAGAAATAAAGGGTAGGAATTTGTGGAGGCCAAGGCTTTTGTTCCTATCACTGGGTGCTGCCTGCTTAGCCCTTTAGAGAGATGTGGGAAAGGAACAGGGAAAAGGTTAAGTGAAGGAACTGAAACAGTGGGAGGTGAGATTGCAAGTGAGAACATTACTGGATATTGACACAATACAGTACATTTTAAAGTTAACTGCACCTATTTCTTTACTTTTTTAATGTGACCACTAGAACACTTAAAAATGACACAAAGTAATATATAATTCTAAAAAACACTTTGGTAATCTAAAAGAAGGGGGGGGCACAGAAAGCCCAGAGGCAAACAGGAAACTAACGGTAAATTAAGTCCTATTGATAATTACACTACATGATCCTCCAGTTAAACATCCAAGAATCTCTAATTCTGGCAGAGATTATAAGTTCAGTAAAAGGCAAAAAGGAAGTACTGTGGTATGTGGTTCATGGTAAACTCCCCAGAGAAGTTAGAGTGAATGACTGTAGAAAGCTGCACCTTGCAAACAGTGGACAAGTGTAACCAAACTGCAAGTAGTCTTCCAGATGGTGCTCTTGGTTCTGGGTGGTGGTAAGACCTGAGGTCCCAGCACTTCATCATCTTACCATCTGTCAGCTTTCGTTCTGGCCTTTTCATACCTCCTTAGTTTTGATGGATCCTCGTGCTTTATTTCTCTCTTTTTTCTGCTCTTTCCCCTACTTGAGTACCCCTTCCCCACCCCAGTATTCCCTCAAAAAGTGCTTATTTTGGCTCATAGCATGAGGGACTTCAGAGGAGTCTCAGCAAGAGAGTGAGGCAGCTGGTTATACTACCCCTATGGTCAGAAAAGCAGAGATGGATGTTGTTGTTTGGCTTGCCTGCTCCTTTTTATTCTTTTGGGGATCCTGGGCTTTAGAATGTTATCACCCACATTCATTTCCGTCTTCCCTCCTCAATTAAACCTCCCATAACAGACAAACCTGGCAGTTTTTAACCTGGATCATTCTAAATCCCATCAAGCTGACAAAAATTAGACACTGACTGCTATAAAGCTGTACTACAAAGCTAGGTACTAATAAACAACAGGAATTGATTTCTTTCAGTTATACAAAGTAGAACAGCCACTGTCAGGTTGCTGGTAGACTTGTCTACTGGAGATTCGCTTTCCTGTTTATAGTTGTTGTCTTTTTGTTGTGTTGTAGGCTGAAGGGTCTTGGAAACCCCTGAGACTTTATTGGGGAGGGGGTATTTTTGAGACAGGGTCTCCCTATAGTCCCAGCTGGCCTGGAACTCACTGTGTAGACCAGGCTGGCCTTGAACCCACAGAGATCCATCTGCCTCTGCCTCCTGAGTGCTGGGATTAAAGGTGTGTGCCACCACACCTGGCTTGAGACCTTTTTTTTTTTTTTAATTTTATTTATTTATTTTTATGTGTATGAATGTACTGTCTGCATGTAGGTCTGTGCACCCGTGTTGTGTAATGGCTCAGCAATTAAGAGCACCCAGCACCCACATGGCATCTAAGAACCATCTTTAAGCTGGGCATGGTACATGCCTTAAGAAAAAAAACAAAGAAACAAGCACCTAATTAAAAATAAAAATAAAGACTTCCAGGCCAGCTGGGAGATCCTGTCTCAACACCAAAATTAATTAATTAATTAAAAAATGTTCAGGATTCATTATTCTAAGAAATTTGGATATCAGGTCTTTTTCAGAAGCTCAAAAATGTCAAACTTTAATATTAAATAACTTCATGAAAACCAAACATTTAATGAAGAGAATGTTCACTTAGTAGACATATTCCAAATAGCAAGAGATGGAATGATAGACCGAAGAGTATTGCCATTTTACAGATCTCAGAGAAATACTGGATTTAGGCAGTAATTATTGGGACAAACATGCCGTGTATTTAGACAATACATATATATCCTATTGGATGTGTGTGGTGGGGGGTGTTGATAGAGGATCTTGCCAGGGTGGCCTTCGAGGCAACATCCTCCTGCCTTAGCTTCCTACATGCCAGAACAATGTGTGCCACCATGACTGGCTTATACATGTGTAATGATAAGTATAACACAGTATTACTTATTCCGTAGTTTTTTTTGTTTTTAATCCTGAGTTTTATGACTCAGCATTCAGCAGTTACAGGAAGTACAAGACAGAGGAACAGGACTAAAGGTGGCACAGACAGTAGTAAAATACTGATGACTGAAGGCTACATGGAACCAGTGACTGGATTCAGGAAAACAGTGGGTAGAAACGTCTAAATAAGAATAGATTTTGAGGCTGGAGAGATGGGTCAGTGGTTAAGAGCACCGACTGCTCTTGCAGAGGACCCGGGTTCGATTCCCAACACCCACATGGCAGCTAAGAACTGTCTCTAAGCCAGGCATTGTAGCGCACGCCTTTAATACTAGCACTCAGGAGGCAGAGGCAGGTGGATCTCTGTGAGTTCAGGACCAGCCTGGTCTACATAGTGAGTTCCAGGCCAGTTGGGACTATAGGGAGACCCTGTCTCAAAAAGACCAAAAAAAAAAAAAGAATAGATTTGAGCGGGCATGGTGGCTCAAGCCTTTAATCCCAGCACTCGGGAGGCAGAGGTATGTAGATCTCTGTGAGTTCAAGGCCAGCCTGGTCTACATAGTGAGCTCCAGGACAGCTGGAACTACAGGGAGACCCTGTCTCAAAAAGACAAGGGCTGGAGAGATGGCCTAGCGGCTAAGAGCTCTGACCACTCTTACAGAGGACCCAGGTTCGATCCCCAGCACCCACATGGTGGCTAAGAACCATCTGAAATTCCAATTCCAGGAGAACTCCAGTTCCAGGGGAATCCGATACCCTCTTCTGACCTCCGCGGCATTGCACGACATGGGTGCACAAACTTGCATGCAGACAGTACATTCATACAGATACAGAAATAAAATTAATTTTAAAAAAAGACAAGAAAAAAAAAATTTGAAAGACATCAACTAGTTAGTTGGACTATGTGGACCTTCATTCAGTCCTGATTTGAACACATTGACATAAGGCAAACAAAAAGCCCCAACCTGGAAAACTAATGCTGATTTATTGTAGATAGAGTTTAAAGAACTAATCGGTCATGAGTTGGAAATTATTGAAGTTGGTACTTTATTTATATTTTTGGTTGGGATGGTGATGGGAGCCTTTTAATGGCCGTCCTTGAGGAGACAGAGACAGGGTGATCTCTGTGAGATCAAGGCTAGGCTCATCTACCCTAATGAGTTCCAGGCAGGCTGGGTCTAGGGAGATCTAGTGAGAAACCATATCTTAGAAGATGTGATCAGTAAAAGTGATTTCTGTTTGAAGATTTTGTTCTTTTTCTTTTTTTTTTTTTTGGTGTTTTCGAGACAGGGTCTCCCTGTAGCCCCAGCTGACCTGGAGCTCACTCTGTAGACCAGGCTGGCCTTGAACTCACAAAGATACGCCTGCCTCTGCCTCCCAAGTGCTAGGATTAAAGGCGTGTGCCACCACGCCCGGCTAGATTTTGTTATTTTTCAAATTCATGTGTTGTAATTGGCCAGGTAAAAATGAAAGACCAACATTCTTGTCTATAGAGTTTAATAGATAGAATCAGTTCATTCTTGAATTTGATTTTCTTGTAAACTTGTTCATAAACTGGAGATGTAACTTTCTATGAAACTGAAATAATATGCATAGTAGTTACTGTCCTGTTCTTTTCTGCCTTGTTATATAAAGCATTTAAAACTGTGCTTCAGTGCCCCCTTGTGTCTGTTGTAGAAAGGTGTCATTTAGGTTGGACATGGGGTCTCATGAGTCCAGCATATTTAATCCTGACTCGTGAAGCTTACCAAAAATTCAAGTCCAGCCTGAGGTGCATAGCAAGATCTTATCCCAGCAGACACAACAAAGAAGTGTTAAGCATTTGTTTACAAAGATGGGGTGATTTCTATACTTTTCTTAAAAACAAAAATATCCTGAGCTTGAAAAAAATAGGTTCTGTATCTGAAATTTTTGGAATGTTATTTATTGCCACACCCATTTTTATGATGGCTAATTTACTCATCTCTTTATGAATCACTTTTAGTATCTGCATTTGGGAGAAGGTGGTACTGCCTTTGACAAGGAGTGGCTTGGCTTATTTATGCTCATTCTTCCCCTTTGGGGGGTGTTGAATTCTCTACTTAAGTGTTTTGCTTATTTTTGCTTATTTTGATGAACAATCATGTGAGTTTTAGGGAAAATGCATAGTCATAGAATCATTAGCATAGTTGAGATGTTAGGGTCAGTCCTTCCCTTCCCTCTAATCTATTCTCAGTCCTTGGTTTTTCTTAAATTTAATGTCTTCGCATTTTGAGTCATGCTTCTTTCAATTACACTGTATTCGAGATTCATCTCTGTTGTGGCTGTGCCAGCAATGTATACATTGTATGGATCTTACTACGCTCTCTGTCCTTCATTTTAGAGATATTCAGTTTGTTTCCAGCTTAGTGGCTTACCATTTTGTGTTCCCACCAGCATTCCAATTTGTTTTGCTCCTCTTTATCCTTTGATTCTGTCAGTTTTAAAAAACTTTAGTCCTGCTTCACAGTCAGGTGTATTTGTTTTGCATTTCTCTGTTAGTAAAATTTAAATGGTTTTCTTTGCTTATTTGTACATCTTCTTTGTAGAAGTACCTGTTCAAAAGACTTTAGAAACATTTGGAAGCCAGGCATGGTGGTGCATGCCTTTAATCCCAGCACTCGGCAGGCAGAGTCTATGTAGTGAGTTCCAGGACAGCTGTGGCTACAGGGGGACTCTCTCTCGAACAAACAAACAAACAAACAAACAAACAAACAAACAAACAAAAATGGTGGAGGTGATCAAACCTATTTACTCAAGGCTTGAATGTGGGGAGGGGCTGAAGAGGTGAGTGCAGTTTGATCTGAAGTCCTAGACAGGGCAGTCCTCTCTGACCTCTTTAATCACTAAATGTGCTTGTTCAAATTCTTTGCCTATATTTTTCCTTTTTAAATGTGTGCGTGTGTGTGTGTGTGTGTGTGTGTGTGTGGTTTTCTACATGTGAGTAGAGTACCCTCAGAAGCCAGAGGCATCAGATCCCTTGGAGTTGGAGTTATAGGAGGTTGTGGGCTACCTTATGTAGGTACTAGAAGCTGAACTTGGATCCTTCTGATGTAAGAGCAGTTGTGTTCATAACCATCGAGTAATTTTTCCAGCCCAGAGTTTTTGAAAGTTTTATATCTTCTAGATATAAATTTTGTTAACTACGTTGCTTGTGAACAACTTTATTTTTTTCAGTTTGTGGCTTGTCTTTTCATTTTGTGAGCACCAAGTTTTGTGGTAAAAATTCATGTTTTCCGTACATATTATGTTATTTATTTATTTATTTATTTATTTATTTATTTATTTACTTACTTTTTTTTTTTTTGTCTTCGAAACAGGATCTCTCTGTAGCCCCAGCTGTCCTGGAACTCACTCTGTAGACCAGGCTGGCCTTGAACTCACAAAGATCCGCCTGCCTCTGCCTCTATTTGGTGCTTTTGAGATAGGGTCTCCCTGTAGCCCCAGCTGGCCTGGAACTCGCTTTGTAGACCAGGCTGGCCTGGAACTCACAGAGATCTGCCTGCCTCTGCCTCCTGAGTGCTGAAATTAAAGGTGGGTGCCACCATGCCTGGCCCCATTTTTAATAATTTTAAAACTTTTTGCTTCCCAAAGGTCATAAGATTTTAGTTCCTTTATCCAAAGTTTTATTTTATATCCTTAAATCTGTCCAATTTGGGACCAATCTTTAAAGTTTTTAATTTATTTTTATTTTATATGTATAAGTGTTTTGTCTGCATGTGTGTAAGTATACTTGTGTTAAACAGTGCTATAGACACAGAAGATGGCATTCATTGGATTCCCTGGAACTGAAGTTATGGACGGTTGTTAGCAACCCATACGGGAGCCACAACCTCTGCAAAAGCAGCCAGTGCTTTTAACTGCAGAGCCCCTTGGGACTAATTTTAGTATGGGGTGTGAAGTATAGATGTTTTCCTTGGTGTTGGTCCGGTATGTGTTGCTGGTTATCTCTGCTGTTGTTGAGAAGACTGTCCATTTTCCTTTGGATTGACATTACACATTTGTCAGAGATCAGTTCTCCTTTATGGATTCATTCTTTGCTTCTGTTTTTCCTCCCTTCCCTCCCTCTCCCTCCCTCCCTCCCCTCCCTCCCTTCTTCTCTCTCTCTCTCTCTCTCTCTCTCTTCTTTTCTTTTCTTTTCTTTTCTTTTCTTTTCTTTTCTTTTCTTTTCTTTTCTTTTCTTTTCTTTTCTTTTCTTTTCTTTCTGCCATACTCTTAGATGCTATAGCTTCATATTCAGTTTTATTTGAGAGAGAGAGAGATTGAGGGTGGCATGTGCATGGAAGTCAGAGGACAGTTTGTGGAACCATTCTCGCCTTCCACATTTCCATGGGTTTATGCCATCAAACTCATGTCATCACACAAGCACCTTGCCCACTGAGCCATTTTGCACCCTTCCTCCAGTTTTTAAAATTATTATTACTTTGTGGGTAGAGGTATATGTGTTCATGCCACAGCCCATGGTATGGGGAGGCCAGAGGATAACTATGGAATTTGTTCTCTTCTACCTTTACCTAGGTTCCTAGGATTAGATACAGGTTGTGAGGCTTGTGTGGCATGCTCTTTTACCCACTGAGCCATCTTGCCAACCTTCTGTTTACCTTAAAATCATCTTCAGGTAATCTGATCCTCCCCCCCTTTTTTTTTTGAAATTGTCTCAGCTATTCTGTTTCTTTTTGCCATCGTATGTATAGCTTAGAATCTGTATAAAATTCTGATGGGCTCTTGGTTGGAATTACATTAAATCTATAAATCACTTTAGGGAGAATTGATTTCACAACAAAACTGAAATTTTCAGTTCATGGATATAGTGGTTGTATTAGTTTGCCTTCAACTACTATGACAAAAATACTGGCCCAAACCAGCTTGGGGAGGAGAATGTTTATTTAGCTTATAAGCATAGTTCATCATCAGGGGAAGCCAAAGTGGGAACTCAGGGCAGGAACCTGGAGCACAGACCATAGATGAACACTGCTTACTGGCTTGCTCCCCTGGCCTGGGCTTAGCCTGCTTACTTACACAACACAGGACCACCTGCCCAGGGGTGGCACTGTAGGAGGGAGCTGGTCCCTCCTACATCACTTGGCAATCAATAAAATGCCCCACAGGCATGCCCGTAGGCCAGTCCAATGGAAGTAATTCCTCAGTTGAGCTTCCCTCTACCTGGGTGTGTCAGCTGACAGCTACAGCTTTCCAGCATAAGTTCTCTTACTAATTTGGTTGGGCCTTGGGTTCTTGTTGTTGTTTTGTTTTTTTTTCCCATTAGTATTTTGTAGTTTTCACCATAGAGGTCCTAAATGTTCTGTTACTCTTTAATGTTTCCACGTGTCTTCAGTCAGGAAGCAGAGAGAGCCTAGTCCGGTGCTCTGCTCAATTTCTCCTCCTTGTGCAGTCCAGTAACCTAGTACCACATTAGGGTGGGTCTCTACCTCATTCAACCCAATTTGGAAACTCCCTCTCAGACAGTGGTTTTTGTCTCTTACCCAAGCCTTCAAATTGACAGTATTAACTGTCACAGGATTGCTTAGTGTTTGAAACAAGGCCTGGTACACAATACACTGCTCTAACTCAAGGCTTCAGAGGAGGGCGTCAGATTCCCCCTGGAACTGGAGGTAAAGACAGTTCTCAACCATCATGTGGGTGCTGGGGATAGAACCTGGGTCCTCTGCAAGAGCAGTTGACGCACATAACCGCTAGGCTATCTCTCCAGCCCCGAAAGATTTCTTTTTATATTTATGATTAACTTCGGTTAGGATTTATAGATATGTCTAATCAGCATTTATAACCAAAGATGCTTGTTGACTGATGTCTTTAGTGGAGGCTGTTATAATAAATACTGAGTGATGTCTTCAGTGGAGGCCTTTATAGTACATTTTTTCCTCCTACATGTACATTCATATTTTTCCGTGACCGAGAAATGATAAAATTCATGGGGTTTTCTTTTGGTCTTTTTGAGACAGGGTCTCCCTGTAGCCCCAGCTGTCCTGGAACTCACTCTGTAGACCAGGCCGGCCTTGAACTCACAAAGATCCACCTGCCTCTGCCTCCCAAGTGAAAATTCATGTTTTTATTTTATTTTTTTAATTTTTTTTAAATTTTTTTATTAATTTTATTTCTTTCTGTATGTGTATGAATGTACTGTCTGCATGTAAGTCTGTGTACCCGTGTTGTGCAATGCCGCGGAGGTCAAAAGAGGGCTTCGGTCGGCACTCTTAACCGCTAGGCCATCTCTCCAGCCCAAAATTCATGTTTTTAATGGCAGTATGATGGTGCTTGCCTTTAATCCCAGCACTTGGGAGGCTGAGGGAGGCGGATCTCTGTCTGTTCAAGACCAGCCTGGTCTACATATTGAGTTCCAGTTCAGCTAGGAGTAAAGGGAGACCCTGTCTCTAGAGAAGAGTAGCCAGTATAATCGTAGTATTAATTGTAACATGAACTTATAGTTATGACTCAATTTGTATTAATGAATTCCCCCAACTATGTGACACTAAGCCAATTTTATCCTTCCTTCTTTATGTTGTTAATTGGATTCATACCATTAACTAATTTAATGTGGGCACATAAATAATTTTAGTGTGCCCTTAATGCATATGTTTGTTAGAGGCTTATGAAAGATTACAGGAGAGATGAAGATGTGGCTCAGTGGTAGAGTGCCTAGCTAGCATACACAGAGCCCTCAGCTTAAATCCTCATTACTGGGGGCTAGGGGACAAATAAAAAAAGACACCAGAGATTGTTGGTTCAGTTCAAATGATGGAAGATAATTTTTCAGAAGCAGATTTCTGAACTGCCATTTTGAAACCAGGAAGTTTAGAAACTTGACAGAGACTATAAATGTTAGAATTGAAAAATAAGAAGGTGGCTCCAGTTAGAGCGCCTTCAGTCTGAATTGTTGAATGAAAATGTAATGCTAAGTTTAAATAAGAAGCAGGTATGAAATTAGAGTTGATGGTTGCATTTCTGCTATGTAGCAGTTCTGGAAGAAGGCTCAGATAAGCTCAGAGCTTGAAATATAGAAGAGATGAAAGTCATTATTGTTAAGAAAGTTAGTGCTAGTTAGATGCTGTGGTACGTGTTTATAGTCCTTGCTACTGGAAAGGCTGAGGCAGGAGGATTGCTTGTACCTAGGAGTTGAGGACTAGACTAGCTCTGTCCCCACTGATGTCTGCATTGTGCAGTAAAGCTGTCATACCTGTGAATAACCATTATATTCCAGACGATGATGTGACTGACCCAACTGCTCTTCCTTTTATTATACTGTGTTGTCTGTATGGTGTGCATTCAGTAGGGGAGTTGTGCTTGTGTTATAACACGTATATCATGGTCAGAGGACAAGTTTCAGAAGTTGATTTTCTTTGTCCACCATGGCATTTGGGGTTTACACTAGGGCATCATGTTTGATATAGCCTTCTGAGCTTTCTAGTTCAAGAACTATTTATTTATTTATTTATTTATTTATTTATTTATTTATTTATTTATATGTAGTGTCTGCATGTAGGTTTGTCATGCAATGCCTCGGAGGTCAGAAGAGGGTGTCTGGTTCCCCTGGAACTAGAGTTCTCCTGGAATTGGGGTTATAGACTGTTCTCAGCCGCCATGTGGGTGCTGGGGATCGAACCTGGGCCCTCTGCAAAAGCAGTCGGCGCTTTTAACCGCTAGGCTATCTCTCCAGCCCTATTATTTTATTTTAAATTATGTGTGTATGTATCTGTTTATGGGTATGTGCATGTTCGTGCTTGTGAAGACCAGAAACAGATTGTTGGATCCCCTGGGCCTGGAGGTATAGTTAGTTGTGAGTTACCAGACATGGGTGCTGGGACCTGAACTCTACAAGAGCAACAAATGCTCATAACCAGTGAGCTGTCTCTCCAATCCCAAGAAAAAATCTATTTCTTTTTTAATTTTATCTTTTACTTTATGTGTCTGAGTGTATTGCCTGCATATACGTGAGTGCACCCATGTCATGCAATGCCAGCAGAAGTCAGAAGACGGCATCTAATCCTCTGTAACTGAAAGATACCTGACTCCTCTGCAAAAACAGCCAGTGCTCTTAATTGCAGAGCCAGCTCCCCAGCCCTGAGAAAGCCTGTTCCTTAAGGGACCGGGGGCAGGGACCAAACCATGAACAGTGATAGTAGGCTGCATGATTGTGGTCCCCAAAATTGCTATGTTGAAATCTGAATCTCTGGGGCTAGAGAGATGGCTCAGCGGTTAAGAGTGCCGACTGCTTTTGGAGAGGACCTGGGTTCGATTCCCAGCACCCACTGGCAGTTAAGAACCGTCTTGGTGGTTTGGCCTTGCCAAGGAGGAGCCAAAAAAAATCTGAATCTCTAATGTGATGTAGTAGGAAAGGAAGATTTGGTTAGATCATTGGGGCAGGGTCTTTGAAGTGGGATTAATGTCCTTCTAAAAAGTGACTTCAGAGAATTGTCTTGGCTTGCTGCCATGTCAGGACTGAAATGTGTATATATAACCCTGGCAGCTGGTCCTCATCAGAACTCAGCCATCCTGGTACCTGGTTTAGCCTCTAGAACTGCAAGAAACTTCGGTTTTTTAGACCTCTAGTTTATGAAGTTTTGCTCTTATCCTGAACAGATTGCCACAGAAAATGTAGAAGCTCATTTGTTGTATTAAAACCACAACATAGGCTAGGGGTAGAATGTTTAGGCTAGGGGTAGAATGTTTTCTAGGATATTGAGAACCCTGCGTTTGATTCCCCAGCACCAAGAAGAAAGGGTGGATCAAGAATGTCTTAATATGGATAGAAAATTTATTGTCTCTCTCTGGCTTAATTTGATTCCTTCTGTGTTATAAATCTGAATCAGGGGGTTGGAGAGATGGCTCAGCAGTGAAGAGCACCTACTCTCTTGCAGAGGACCTGGTTCAATTCCCAGCACCCACATGGTGGCGCACGCCTTTAATCCTAGCACTCTGGGAGGTAGAAGCAGTCGGATCTCTGAGTTCAAGCCAGCCTGCTCTACAAATAGGCCAGCTGGGGCTATAGGGAGACCCTGTCTCAGAAAAATAGATGTGTGTGTGTGTGTATGAATCAGGAAGACTTAATGTAATATGTGTGTGTGTGTGTGTGTGTGTGTGTGTGTGTGTGTATGAATCAGGAAGACTTAATGTAATATGCAGGTAAAGATGTTATTATAGGGTAAACTGTAAATGATGTTTACTACATATATGCTACTACCTGATTAAAATGTGTCACCCAGGAAAACCAACATGATTATATTCCTCTCTGTTGGTGTATTTGTTACTTTTTGTTGCTGTGATAAAAGACTGTGACTAAAAGTGACTTATTGAAGAGTTTCTTTTTTAGCTTATGGTTAGAGAAGGAGAGTCAGTAAAAGTCCTGGCTGCTCTAATACCTGGCTTTGGTTCCCAGCACCTACAAGGTACCTAACAACTGTCAGTAACGGCAGTTTCAGGAGATCTGATGCCCTCTTCTGGCCTCTACTTGCATTGTATGATATGGTAAACTTACATACACACAGGCAAGGCACTCACATAAAATAGTAAAATTTATATACTCAGGGAACTGGAGAGGTGGGCCAGCAGTTAAACACACTAGTTACTCTTACAGAGGAGCTGGGTTCTGGTGGGAGCCTGCATGTTAGCCCCACGTGGCAGCTAGCAACTAGGTGTAAATCCAGTTCCAAGGATTCCATGTCCTGTCTTCTATAGGTATTGCAAACATGCAGGTACCTACATGTGGGTAAAACATTTATATGCATAAAGCAAAAATAAGTATATAAAAATTTTTAAGTTAGAGCCTGTATGTTAGATTAGAAAATTGGGTGGCTGGGGAGATGGCTCGCTGGTTAAGGGCACTCACTGGCTGCTCTCACAGAGGACCCAGGTTCAAATCCCAGCACCCATATGGTGGCTCACAACTGTCTGTAACTCAAGTTTCAGGAGCTCTGATGCCCTCTTCTAACCTGTGAGCATTGTATAACACAGGGGCACATACATACATGTTGGCAATACACTCATACACAATATATATATATATATATATATATATATANTTGGTCTTTTTCAGACAAGATCTCCTTGTAGTCCCAGCTGGCCTGGAACTCTCTCTGTAGACCAGGCTGGCTTTGAACTCATAGAGATTCACTTCCTCTGCCTCCCCAGTGCTAGGATTAAAGGCATGCACCACCATTCCCGGCCATAAAATATTTTTAAAAAGAATGAAAATTGGGCATTAAAAACAATTATTTCATTCCTACTATGTGTTTTACTCAAGTATGTAAAAGTGATTATAAAGAGCCATTCATTGCAAATCCACTATAGATGATTCATCCTTACATATCCATATTTACTTGCTATACATATAGATTGCAGAGACCATTTTGACTTTCAATTGAGTCCAAAAGCCCATTCAAATGTCTTTTGAGTTGCCAGATTACTTTCCTTTGTGCATCCATCTGTCTGTCCTTTGCTGACCTAGGGGTTAGGTTCTTGGAATGCTGAAGAATTTCTATGGCTCTGCTACATCCCTAACTTGATTTGACATTTTCAGTATTAAAGACCCCTTTGTGACTCTTGTGGAGAAACTCTTTCCCATTTTGTTTTTTATGGAATAGTATTTTATGGGCTATTCTACTAGGAACTAAAAATAATATTCAATAAACCAGTAGTATACAGACTCTGAGAAAAAGCACCTTCCATAAGTTTGGTATTTGTTACTTGACAGCTTCCTCTGATACCTATTTTATAAATTAAAAACATGATTGGATGCTGTATACTTTGAGGAATAGTTAATGTAGCCTAACACTTATTTTTAACATGAAAGATTTTTTGTGGTTAAGCAGCATTAGGTTGAGGTTGCTGTTTGGTTTTGGTAAAACCACTTGACAAATTTCTCAAATAAAATTACGCTGTTTAGTTTCATTTTAAAGTAAATAAAACATGAGGACCAAGTTATGCCAGGTTGGTACAATCAACTCATAATTATCTAAACTAAATTAAGAATAACTAAGTGTAGCCACATGTGGTGGTATTTCAGTGTGTAATCCCCAAATTTGGGAGGCTTAGGAGGGAGGATTGCCATGAGTTCAAGGCTAGCATGGGTTAAATTGTAAGACTTCATGTCTAAAAGCAGAACAAAAAGGTTATTAAAGAGAGGGGAATGTAGTAGCCTTAATTACCAAGAGGCCTGTTCTTAGAATTCATTGTTGAATTATTTTGGGTTAGGAAGTATTTACAGTATGATCATTATGAAATAATTTAAATTATTATTTTGTGGTTTTCTTAGATTATCTGTACTCTGGTGGTGACCATTAACAGGACATGGCTTATGATTTCTCTCATATACAAACATTTTTCTGAATTTTTAACTTCAATGACTAGTTTTGATATGCAGTTACAAATGTTTATACAGAATGTGATGTTCGGGGCTGGAGAGATAGCCTAGTGGTTAAGAGCGCCGACCGCTCTTGCAGAGGACCCAGGTTTGATCCCCAGCACCCACATGGTGGCCGAGAACCGTCTGAAACTCCAATTCCTGGAGAACTCCAGTTCCGGGGGAATCCGAGACCCTCTTCTGACCTCCGTGGCATTGCACGACACGGGTGCACAGACTTGCATGCAGACAGTAGATTCATACACATACAGAAATAAATAAAAATTAAAAAAAAAAGAATGTGATGTTCTTTTTCTTGTCCTTATATAATTATGAACACAGTGACTGAGTAAAAATAGCAGCTATATTCAAGCATACACATCTTTTTCCTTCTAAATTAATTTGCATGTTATGTTATTTGCAAAAAAACTTTAGTATATGCTTTAGTTTGTAGACACTATCAGCATTAAATATTGAAAAAAAAAAAAAAGAATCATACTACTTGCCTCCAAGGGCCTTGTAATGTAATTAACAGGACCAAAATAACAAAAACTCAATAATTAAATAGAACGACAACTTGCAGTCTTCCTGCCTCAGCTTACAGAGTGCTGAGATTTAACGATGTGCCTCTATGATTGACTTTGCTGAGCTACCCCCCATCATGAATTTTTCCAGATGCCTTTTCTGCGTCATTAAAAATAATTATTTTTTCCTTAGTCTTTTAATGTGGTTGATTGATTTTCATACATTGAGCCATCTTTATACTGCCAACTGCCTTTTAAGTAATATTTAATGCCAAATCCAATTTATAAGTTGTTTGTAGCTGTGTTAGAAGTAGTTTCGACAAGGCCATATGGTTTGCAGAACCTCATATATTTGTTATTTACTATTTTTCTTGATATTGTTTTGATTTATTGATGTAAACTTTTGGATGTCACACATAAACTCTGCATTGCTGAGCACCATACACCTCCAGCCACCTGTTTGCTGTGGACAGGCTCTGCTGTTAAAATGATCCAGTATATACATATTTAGTGTATTTAGGGTACGTGTTGATCCATATCTGTGAATTACTCTTCTTATTTTATTTTAATTTATTTTTCTCTGTGTGTATGAATGTACTGTCTGCATGCAGGTCTGTGCACCCGTGTCGTGCAATGCCGCAGAGGTCAGAAGAAGGTCTCGGATTCCCCGGAACTGGAGTTATCCTGGAATTGGAGTTTCAGACGGTTCTCAGCCCGCCATGTGGGTGCTGGGGATCGAACCCGGGTCCTCTGCAAGAGCAATCGGTGCTCTTAACCACTAGGCCATCTCTCCAGCCCCAATGAATTACTCTTCTTAACTAAATGTAGTCATGTATAACTTATTTCCCTATCATAGAATTAAGTAGGATACTTGGTTATTTGTGTATGTGTGTGTGTGTGTGTGTGTGTGTGTGTGTGTGTGTCTTTTTGAGATGGGGTCTCCCTTTAGTCCCAGCTGGCCTGGAGCTCCCTCTATAGACCAGACTGGCCTTGAACTCACAGAGATCTGCCTGCCTCTGCCTCCCAAATGCTGGGATTAAAGGTGTGCACAACCACACCTGGCTTGGTTAATAATTTTAAGAGAAAGCTAGAGAGCTTGTTGTAAATACCTATATCCCTAGCACATGGAAAACAAAGACAGGAAGGTCACAAGTTTGAGGCCACTTTGGGATACATATTATGCCAAGACCTGTGTCTGAAAAATTAATGAGTTTCACGGATTGTAGTTTGAAATATCACTGCTGTATATTGCTCAAAGAATGTAATGTTTTCTTTCCCACAGGTGTATGTGGAGTTTGATGACCTTGAATGGGATAAACGAGAGTGGGTTAAAGTTTATGAAGAGTTTTCAACTTTCTTAGTGGAATACCACTTAATTTGGGCCCAAAGGAGTGACCCTAGCCAGACTCAGGGATCAAAGAGCAGACAAATTCAGTGGCCTGCACTGGTAAGATCTGTTCATGTTTTTTCAGTTATTTGTTTTAAACGAATAAACATTGACTATAAGTTGAGATATATCTGGACAATTACAGTTTAATATTCCTGAAACATTTATATCTGACAGAAGCACTTTCATTGAACAGTTTTATATGTTAGTTTGGTATATATTTTTCCAGCATTTTTATTCCACAGATAGTTTATTCTATCCAGTTGGATTATAACTACTTGAGAAATAGCTCCTTTCTGTGTGGGGTAGATCAGCTTTTCTGAATAAAACTTTGTAAGTGGAAAAAAAAAAAAGACACAACTTTCTAAACCATTCAGTAGAACATGAATTTTTTTTTTTTTTACCTTGTTAAATCAGTGCATCGCTATAGGTGATACTTGTTAAATGGAAAGTTACGTGTTTAGGTAGGTAAAATTACTTCATATTAGGATGTAGTCCATATAAGAAAATATAGTAGATTTTAATAAAGTCCTTATTAGTTTGAAGAGCTAATGAAATAAGCATACTAAGCAAGATTATTAAGTTCTGTTAAGAAAGCCAAGTATGTCAGTACATGCCTATGATTTCT
This sequence comes from Rhizomys pruinosus, assembly GCA_009823505.1. Classification (NCBI taxonomy): domain Eukaryota; kingdom Metazoa; phylum Chordata; class Mammalia; order Rodentia; family Spalacidae; genus Rhizomys; species Rhizomys pruinosus. The sequence continues at coordinate 327,551 of VZQC01012262.1, read as the reverse complement.
GCACTGAGGAGGTGAAGGCAAGAGGATCAGGAGTTCAAAACCAGCCTCATCTGTACACTGAGTTCCAGGCCAGCCTGGATTACATGACACCCTTTCTCTAAAACTAAACCGAAACAAAACAAAGCAAAATTCTATTACGAAAGTAGCTATGTTTAGCCACTGTTACATGCTTTATGGCAAATGTGCAGAAAGTAACGAATATATAGTGTTTCTTTAAGGGACTAATATATTAATATGAAGGAGATATTTTAAAGCCTAAACAGGGCTAGAGGAGTGCCTCAGCAGTTAAGAAGGAGGTCTGCTCTTCAAGAGGACCCTAGTGTTGCTCACAGCTGTTTGTACATCCAAGGACTTATTCTGGCCTCCAAGGAAGACTGCACACATGTGGTAATAGACACAGGAATACATATACATAAAAATAAAATAAACATTTTTTAAAAATGCCATTAAACAGTATTCAGGTGTTTGATATAAGTGTCAGAGTGGGCACTTTCAATCCCTCCCTCCCTGTCTCCTCTCCCCGTAACTCATACTGGGGGTTGAAACTATGGCCTCACACATTAGGCAGGTACTCCTACCACTAAGTTATGTGCTTATCCCTTCAAAGTTTTAAAAGTGTAGTTTGCTAACATACAATTTTTTAATTTTAGCTAATTAACTGTATGATGCTTTTCTTTATGTAGAATAGCCATTTACTATATCTGCTTTGACCACTCCTTTTTCAAAAGTTTGATGACATAAGATTTGAAAAAGTGGAGGTATAACTCAGTAGCAGAGTACTTGTCTAGCATTCCTGTGTCCCTGAATGCAATGTAAGTAAATAGCACAGCGTGAGACAAGGGAGGGAATGAAGTCAACTGAATGAATAACATTTAAAAAGAAAACAAAATATTGAGAACTACACAAACTATAGATTTGAAACATTAAAAAATAGATTATCATTTTACTCACAGGTTTAAAAATATTTATTAAATATGTTCAGTTCATAATATAAAAATTTAAGATATGACTAATTGGTTTTTAAGTTTCTGTATCTCAAATTGAAAATTGGGCAGGGCGTGGTGCCCCATTCCTTTAATCCTAGCACTTGTGAGGCAGAGGCAGGCTGGTGAGTTCAAGGCCAGCCTGGTCTACATAGTGAACTCCAAGCAAGCCTAAACTAAAGGGAGACCCTGTCTCAAAAAAGACAAAAAAAAAAAAAAAATTGCATAAATGTCTCAGTAATTATATGTGAATTCTGTATGAAAAGTATCAAAAGGAGGAGGTGGTATCAGAAATAACAAAAATGTATTATCTCAATATTTTAAAGAATAAACAGAACCTCCATTAACTGTATAGTTTTTTTTAGATGCACATAAAGTCAAGGTGAAATTCTTGATATTAATAAATTCCAAACTTGACTGAAAATTTGAGGAAATACTTAGAATTAACCATTTTCATCATAAGTTTATTGTTCCTGTTGAAAATCTTAAATGGGCTGGAGAGATGGCCTAGCGGTTAAGAGTGCCGACTGCTCTTGCAGAGGAGCCGGGTTCAATTCCCACCACCCACATGGCAGCCGAGAACTGTCTTTAACTCCAGTTCCAGGGGAATCCAACACCCTCTTCTGACCTCTGAGGCATTGCATGACACAGGTGCATAGACCTACATGCAGACAGTACATTCATATACATACAAAATAAAATAAAAAGAAAATCTTAAAGCTGTTTACACAATTATCCCCAATTTTAATTCTCCTAACTTTCTTTTTGTAAAAACAGGGTAAACAGTCAGAAAAATCTAGAAGATACTAGGTTGCTAGAAGTAATAGAAAGGCATCATTTTAAAGCCTAATGATCCCAAGACAGCCAGCTTTATTTTGATACGGTATAAGTTCTCTCATTTCTTTTTCCATCATAGAATTATATATAATTTTATTATAGTAAAATATTCTTACATTTGTCCTTTGAACCATATTTCAATTTACTGTTGGGTTATAGTAATTGCATTCTCATAGTGCAAGCATGTTCCACATAACCCCTATCATGCAACACTGAAATCTTTTTCATTGTGTATGAGTGTACTGCCTGCATGAATGTTGTGTATCCATCCATGTCCTACAATGCCCATGGAGGTCAGAAGAAGGCATCAGATCCCGTGGAACTGGAGTAGTTATGGGCAGTTGTGCTGCCAAGTAGCTGCTGGGAACAAAATCCAGGTCTCTTATAAGAGCAGCCAGTGCTCTTAACCCCAGCCATCTCTCCATCCCCCAAGAAACACAAGTGGAATTATTTATTTATTTATTTATTTATTTATTTATTTATTTATTTATTTTTATAGCTGGTTTATTTCACTTAGCACAATGCCTAAAGGTTCAGTGGTTAAAATTTGCAGTTAGAACATGACTACATTACCTTGCTTTCAATTTTCTTGGGTATATATCTAGAGGTAGAATTTGTGGATTATGTAGCAATTCTACTTTTAATTTGTAAAGTTTTTATTTTGTATGAGTGATTGTTTTCCCTGAATGTTTGTAAATGCACCTGTGTCATGCACTGCCCATAAAGGCCAGAAGAGAACATTGGACCCCCAAGAACTGGAGTTAAGGCCAGTTGTCAGCTGCCCTGTGGGTGTTGGGAACCCACTATGGGTCCTCTGCAAGAGTAGCCAGTGCTGTTAACTGATTGGATATCTCTCCAGCCCCTACTTTTAATTTTTTTTTAATTTTTTAAAAATTTTATTTATTTCTGTATGTGTAGGAATGTACTGTCTGCATGCAGGTTTGTGCACCCGTGTCGTGCAATGCCGCGTAGGTCAGAAGAGGGTGTCGGATTCCCCTGGAACTGGAGTTCTCCTGGAATTGGGAGTTTCAGACGTTTTCGGCCGCCATGTGGTTGCTGGGACCGATACCCTGAGTCCTCTGTAAGAGCGGTCGGCGCTCTTAACCGCTAGGCCATCTCTCCACCCCCCTACTTTTAATTTTTAAGGCACTTCATATTGTGTTCTCTAGTGGTTCTGTCATTTTACATTCCCACAAACTGCGCAAGGGCTCCACAAATTTTTCAAATTTTTGCCAACACTTACTTTCTTTGTGTACATGCACCTGTGCAAGTATGTGTTTTAACCAACCTGGCAGCTTATGAAATGGTATGCCATTGGTTTGTTTATTTTGTTTTTGGGTTTTTAGACAAGGTCTCAAAACTTGTGGCCCCAGCTGGTCTGGAACTTGCTGCTTAGACCAGGCTGGCCTTACACAGATCAGCCTGCCTTTGCCTCCTGAATGTTGGGATTAAAGGCTCCACTCACCTGGGCCAGTTCATTGTTGTTTTTGTTTTGTTTTGTTTCCTCATTTAATTTGGTGATGTTGATGAATATCAACACAATTGTCTTCCAGTCATTGAACATTGAGTTCTTTCCCATTTATTTGTGTTTGGTTTAGTTTTATTTGTAGATGTTTTGTTTTCAGTGTGTTAGTTTTTGCTTTTGATTAATTCCTATAATTAATTCTTTTTTTTTTTTTTTTTTTTTTTTTTTTTTTTTTGGTCTCATTCGAGACAGGGTCCTCCCTGTAGTCCCCAGCTGTCCTGGAAACTCACTCTGTAGACCAGTGCTGGGCCTTGAACTCACAAAAGATCCGCCCTGCCCTCTGCCTCCCAATGTGCTAGGATTAAAGGGTGGACACTATTCTTCTTCTATCAATAAATTATGACTACAAACTTTTTGAATATAATAACTTAACTTTTTGAACTTACTTTATCAATTAAGCTCTGGTTCATTTCATATCACACTCTTAAATTATAAATCAGCAAATATGACAAGGTCAGTGCACCACTGCCTGCATTTTGGTTGGTTTTTTTCTTTATTTTTTGTCTTTTTGTCTTTTTTAGCCAGGGTCTCCTTTTAGACCCGTGGCCCTGGAGCTTGCTCTGTAGACCAGGCTGGCCATGAACTCAGCCTGTGCCTATGCCATCCTTCACACTGGTGCTGGGATATAAGGCCATGTACCACCAACACCCATTTTTTTTTTTTTTTTTTTAATTTCTTTATTTATTTTCAAAACAGGGTCTCCCTGTAGCCCCAGCTGTCCTGGAACTCACTCTGTAGACCAGGCTGGCCTTGAAAGGATCACAAAGATCCGCCTGCCTCTGCCTCCCGAGTGCTAGGATTAAAGGTGTGCACCACCACGCCCTGCAATTTTTATTTATTTTTTATGTGTATGAATGTACTGTCTGCATGTAGGTTGGTGCACCTGTGTTGTGCAATGCCGCGGAGATCAGAAGAGGGCGTACGATTCTCCTGGAACTGGAGTTAAAGACGGTTCTCAGCCGCCATGTGGGTGCTAGGGATCGAACCCAGCTCCTCTGCAAGAGCAGTTGGCGCTCTTAACCGCTAGGCCATCTCTCCAGCCCATGAAATTTTATAAGTATAAATTTTGTATCTCAAGATGCTTGTTGCATGAAAATTGGTGACTTTTCCCATTGTAGCTAATGCTAGAGTGCTTTGGCTTAAGGGTGGAATATTATGATTTAAATAGATCTCTGTGAGATTGAGGCTAGTCTGTGGTTACAGGGAGACCCTGTCTCAAAAAGTCCAAAAAAAAAAAAAAAAGTAAATATATACCTTTAAATCATGTTTATTTAGAAAGTACCTGCTATCAGTTCATAAATTTGGACATCTGTGAATTATTCCTTTAGTGAATTTATTTTATTAAATTCATTTCCTTTTATTTCTATCTATAATACTATATCCTAGCTATATGTAACTTTTAGCGTTTCTAGGAAATACTACTCTCCAAAGTATTCAGTATACACTTTAATGGTTTGTAGTCAAGGAACAATTAACCAGATGGATAATAGGCTTATACCTTCTAGGTTTGTGTAAGAATATGTTGTGACATTTACACAATGATGGGACACATTTATCAGGACATGTCCCATAATTATTTGATATATAAGTATACTTAGCATATTTTTGGATTTTAATTTTCTTTTGATAAAATTGTTTTTAACATTAACTTTAGGGTGTGTGTCTGAGTCAGCTTATCTGAATAGATGTTGTTCCCTTATTGTCTTTTCATGATTAAATTTATTTATTGAGAAAGGATCTGATGTATCCCAGACCTCTCTGAAATTCGCTGTGTAGTTGAAGATCACCTTGAAATTCTGACTTCCTGCATTAACCTCGCATGTGCCAGAATTATAGACTCGTGTCACCACCATGTTAGAGGACTGGAGAGGGATTCAGGAATTTCTGCATGCTAGAGCAAGCACTCTACCAACTCTATACAAGTTCTGTTCTCTAGCCCCTATGATTAAATTTATAAAGAGAAGAAAAATTGCTTAGCATTGGCTTTAAAAGTACTTCTGCTGTTTTATGCAGGAAGAATTAAGAATTGATAAGGTGGGGACTGGATCTATGGCTCAGCAGTTAAGAGCACTGACTGCTCTTGTAGAGGACTGGGGTTCAAGTCCCAGGACCCACTTGGTAGTTAACCATCCCTAACTCCAGTTCCAGGTGATCCAGTTTCCTCTTCTGGTGTCCTCAGGCATTGCATGACATGGGTGTACTTATAAACATACAGGCAGTACATTCAGACACATTAAAAACTAGTAAAATATTAAAAAATAGAATTGATAGGGTGTTGTCCACTGTACAATATATTTTCCTTGTTTAGTTATATATTTTAGCTAGTCTAACTTAATACTTGCTGTGCTGAAAATTTATTTAAATTAAGCATTTTATTAATCTGCATATTAACTATATAGGCGGTTTAACCCTGGAGTTTCTTCTATTATAAAGTAAACTTTTGGGGCCTCAGAGAGGTTAATGTTTTGCTAGAGATAAGTGAGCAATGTCAGCTAACTCAAAGTAAATGTTGCTTTACATTTATAGTTCTATAAATCATTAACATTTAATATAGCTTCACATCTTACTGATGCTAAGTTTGAAACCTGTATCTGTCAGGAAGATTGTATGTACAGTGTATCTGTAGGGCTTTTACTCACCATTATATTTCATGTTTTGTCTTTTTTTTTTTTTTGTACTTCTAAAGTAATAATTCAATATAGTCACTTATGAAGGGAAAAAGATTCAAAGCTAAACATACTGTTTTCTGCTTTTTTGCAGAATATATAAAATCGGTTGGAAAAGTCAATATGGATGTTTGTCTTTACTTTAGTAAGCATAAAGGTACTTGTCAAGAATATATAAGTTAGAGCTCAAGACCAGTATTAAGTGGTACTCTGTGTATAAAATAATAAAACAGAAAAGAGAGAGAGAGAGAGAGAGAGAGAGAGAGAGAGAGAGAGAGAGAGAGAGAGAGAGAAATAATAAAACAGTTGATCCAGAAAGTTAGGTTGGTTAAAGCACTGGCTCCTAAGACTAAAGGAGTTGAGTTGTGTCCCTGGAACCCACGTCATGGAAGTACAGAACTGACTCTAACAATGAATACCTGCAATTTAAAAAATTAAAAACTGGAACAAATCCATTTTAATGAGATGAGCTATGTCATGACAAAGAATAATACATTGAGTATTAATACTAACAGCAGGGGCTGCAGAGATGGTGCAGTTGTTAAATGACGACCTCAGTTTGGTTCCCAGAATGAATCCACATGTCACAACTCCAGTTTGAGGGGATCAACTGCCTTCAGTGGGCACCCAGCATACACATTGTGCTGGATAGCTTTAGTGTCAACTTGAGATACCTGGGTTGAGGGAGCCCCAATTGGGGAATTGGCTCCATTGGACTGGCCTGTGGCCATGTCTGTGGAGTATTGTCTTGATTGTCGGGCAATGCGGGAGGGCCCAGCCCACTATGGGTGGTGCCACCCTGGGCAGGTTGTTGTGTACCATATAAGAGGGCAGGCTGGCTTGCCAGGGGAGCAAGCCAGTAAGCAGCACTCCTCCATTGCCTGTGTTTCAGCTCCTGCCTCCAGGTTCCTGCCCTGAGTTCCTGCCTTGGGCTCCCTGAGTGATGAACTGTGCCCCAGGAGATGTGAGCTAAATAAACCCTTTCCTCCCCAAGTTGGTGTGGGTCAGAGTGTTTTGTCACAGCAATCAAAGACAAACTAGAACACACATGGTACACATACATACATGTAGCCAAACTTCCAAACACATAAAAATAAGTGAACCTTAAAAAAACACCTAGCATCAGGGCTAGAGTTAGAGCTCATAGGGCTTCAGTGCTGGAGTGCCTGTGGATCATGCTTGAGGCAGTAGGTGTGGGTAGAAGTACTGTGTAGGGCATGGTGGCACACGGCTTTAATCCTAAGCACCTTGGAGGCAGAGGCAGGCAGATCTCTAAGTTCCAGTCCATCCTGGTCTACATAGAGAGCTCCAGGCCAGCTGGGACTAAAGGGAGACCCTGTCTCAAAAAGACCATTTCTGTTTAAATTTTAACGTGTATGAGTGTATTCCCTGCCCATATGTTAGTGTTGTGCAGTGCCGGAGGAGGTTGGAAGACGGTGTCAGATCCCCTGAAACTAGAGTTACAGATGGTTGTTAGCTGCCATGTGGGTGCTGGGAAACAAAGCTAGGTCTCTGCAAAGAGCAGTCAGTGCTCTTAATGGCTGGGCCTTCTCTCCAGCCCCATTGAGTAGTCTTTTTATGACACTTAAGTCAGGAACGCAGCTTTAAAAATCAAAAGTAGTAACATAATGCTGAGGAATAATAGAAGGAAAATATTAAAACTCTTTGTTGGCCATAAGAAAACCATTATGTTTTGTAAGAGCAGAAAACTTTGTATGTATATATAGTAAAAACATTGCAAATCATGATGTACACTTATCTCAAATTTGAGCCAAGGTGATTTGGGTAGTGTTTGTTAGTATTGTGTGATGTGTACAAATGTCTGCATATTTGTCGTGTGCTCAGAACCAGAGATGTGATAAAATCCCATAATATAGCATAGGTCAATGCCAGAAACACAATTTTTTCATTTTTTATTTCTAATTAAATTTTGCACATTGTATATTTAGAAACCCAGACTTTTCATGTCTCACATTGTTAGGTGACTGCCGTATTGAATTGTGATCAATTATTTAAGACGTTCTGGCTTAAACAGAAATTTATTTTCTCGAAGTTCTTAAGGCTACAAGTCCACAATCCTGGTGTTTGCTGGGTTGTTCTTTCTGAGGGTTGGAGTGGGGAAGAATTTGTTCCTGACCTTTGTCCCTGGCTTGTAGGTTATTGTCTTTTCTTCAGTATCTTCAAGTCATGTTTTCTATTGCTTGTATCCAAATCTTTCCATTTTATTATTTTATTTTCTTTCTGTTTAAATTTAACAGATAGAATATAGAAGAAAACTGAGAGCCAGGCATGGTGGTGCAGTAATCCCAGTACTTGGGAGGCAGAGGCAGAGGCAGACGGAAGTCTGTGAGTTCAAGGCCTGCCTGGTCTGCATATCTAGTTCCAGGCCTGCTAGGGATACAGGGAGACCATGTCTTAAAATGACAAAACTAGAAAAAATGAAAAATGAGAAAAGAACTTCCAATAGTAGGCTCGACAGGGCTCTAGGGTGGAATACCCAGTTTACCCACATCTCCCTTTGTAAACTATCAAATTGGATTTAGGGCTCACCCTACTGCCCTTGTTTTAATCAATAAAGAATCTGTTCAGTCCAGGATGGTGCTCAGTTGGTATAATGCTTGCCTAGTGTGCATGAGCCATGATTTCATTCCCAAGCCCAACATAAAATGGGTAGTGCATGGCTGTAGTCTCAGTGCTCAGAGGTAGAAGCAGGAGTACCAAAAAGTTTAAGGTCATTTGGGACTCCATAGTGAGCTTCAGGCTGGACTTGACTGCTCAAGACAGTATATAAACTATCTTAGGATGAGTCAATATAGTTCATTACATAGTACATACTAATAAAATAATAATCATAATCACTAGCACTACAAGAAATGAACCCAAAAGTTTCTCTTAAAAAATAGGCTATATGGCCCTAACCCTAACCCTTTAATCCGAGCACTTGGGAGACAGAGCCAAGAGGATCTCGGTAAATTCAAGTCCAGTCTGCTCTATAGAGTGACTTCTAGGCCAGCTGGGATTACAGGGAGACCCTGACTCAAAAAGACCAAAAAAAAAAAGATATATAGCAGCCAGCAAGGTGGGTCATTAGATAAGGGGACTTGGCAAGCCTGAGTTTCATCCCAAGAACCCACATAAATGTAGGAGAGAACTGACTCCATAGAGTTTTTTTTCTTACCAGCACACATGCTCTCTCAATGTACACCAGTAATAGTAAAGGCCAGGTGTAGTGCTGCATGCCTTTAATCCCAGCACATGGTTGAATCAGTCTCTGTGAGATCGAGACTAGTCTGAGCTACATAGTGAGTTACAAGCCTGATAGGGATAAAGGGAGAATCTGTCTTTTTTTTTTTTGGTCTTTTCGTCACAAAGATCCGCCTGCCTCTGCCTCCCAAGTGCTAGGATTAAAGGCATGCGCCACCACGCCCGGCAGGGAGAACCTGTCTTAAACACACACACACACACACACACACGCGTGCACCTGTGCACGCGTGTGTGCACATTTTTTTCTTCTTAATTTTATTTATTATTTATTTTTGGTCTTTTTGAGACAGGGTCTCCCTGTAGACCAGGCTGGCCTTGAACTCACAGAGATCCACCTGCCTCCGCTTCCCCAGTGCTAGGATTAAAGGCGTGCACCACCATGCCCGGCTCTATAATTTTTTTAAATAAATAAAAATAAATAAGAATTAAGATATTTGGGGCTAGAGAGATGGTTCAGTAGTTAAGAACACTGGCTACTCTTGCAAAGTACCCAGATTTGGTTCTCAGCACCCACCAGCAGCTAATAACGATTTGTATCACCAGTTCCAGGGCATCCATTGCCCCTCTCTGGCCTCTGGGTATTATGACATGGGTATACTTACAAACATGCAGGCAAAACACTGTTACATATAAAATAAAAGTAAGTAAATAGAAACTTCAATATATATATATATTTCTGTCTGGGAAATAAAATAGACTAAAATCCACTTGAATGTGACTATGGCCAATAAAAACTTAGTTTCCACCATTGTTAGGAACATGATTTTAAAACGAAATAATAAGGGCCAAGCATGGTGGCCCATGCCTTTAGTCCCAGGGCTTGGTGGGCAGAGGCAGGAGGATCTCTGTGAGTTTAGGGGCAGCCTGGTCTACAGACTGAGACCTGGTATACAAAGGGAGACCCTGTCTCAAAGACCAGAATAAGAAGGAGGAGGAGGGAGGAGGGAGGAGGGAGGAGGGAGGGATGAATATTGAGGCATGGTGGCACATACCTTTAATCCCAGAACTTGGGAGGCAAAGGCAGGCAGGTCTGTGAGATTGAGGCCAGCCTGATCTAATGAGTTCCAGGCTAGCCAGAACTACATATTGAGACTATGTCCTAAAAAAAAAAAATCAAAAAACAAAACGAGTAATAAAGTCTCAGTACTAGTCCTGGGAAGAGTAGCTTTTATTAAATGGATTCTCTTAGAAGAAGTTTGATGATCACCTTTTTTGGGGGGGGAGGGTTGAGACAGCATTTCCCTTTAGTCCCAGCTGGCCGGGAGCTCACTTTGTAGACCAGGCTGGCCTTGAACTCACTGAGATCTGCCTGCCTCTGCCTGCCTGGCCTGATGATCACCTTTTTTTTTTTTTTAAATATTCTTTTTTTTTTTAAATTTTATTTATTTTTGTATGTGTATGAATGTATTGTCTGCATGTAGGTTTGTGCAGCCGTGTCGTGCAATGCTGTGGAGGTCAGAAGAGGGCATTGGATTCCCCTGGAACTGGAGTTCTCCTGGAATTGGAGTTACAAATGGTTCTCAGCCACCATGTGGGTGCTGGGGATTGAACCCGGGTCCTCTGCAAGAGCGGTCGGTATTCTTAACCGCTAGGCCATCCCTCCAGCCCCCATGATCACCTTTTATAGTGTTAATCAGCCGCATTAAAGTAGTTGTACCTGAATAAAGAGCCTGACTCTTCGAATTTGATTTTAATGGCCAAGACTGGACCCAGACTGAGAGTTTGTTCCTTCAGATAATCTTCAGGGAACGATGCCCTCTATCCAGGCCTCATCCATACTTTTATTCAAACAGTTTCTCATGAATTGGGGAACAAGCTTGGATCCACTGTTGACTTATGGGAATCATACACAGTGTCAAGCATACTTCTCAATTCTCACTGCTTCTAATGTGGATCCCAATAAGAATCTGCTGCCTTCAGCACTTTGATATGCTAATTCATACATACATATTCATTCACTGTCTTGGGTGGAGGGTAAAATGGGGTCCCAAGGGATCAAGGTCAGGTGCTCAGGTCACAAGAGCATGTCTCGGTGAGCTTGTTTGCTTTATTAACAGTAGCTTTTGGGTGCAAGGTTGAGTAAAAACCATTAGTTCAGATTTTGTTAAGTCATTCCTACAGAATTTGTTTTAAGAGGTACAGCTGAAGAAAAACATCCACACGTTTATATACGTAACGGTCTCTATGGAGTACATTTGAAAATCCCAGGCTTTTGAAATGTTTAACAGATTTACATACTAAAACTGACTAAGGAATTGATATCGGTGATCTTTCCTTTGGATCTATTTACTTAATTACTTCCTTTTTGGTCTTTTTGAGAGAGGGTCTCACTGTAGCTCCAGCTGGCCTTTCCTTACTATGTAGAGCTGACTCCCCTCTGCCTTCTGAGTGTTGGGATTAATTCCCTTTGGTTCTTTTCTACCTCTTAAAAGCTCTAAGTGTTCTACCGGAGATGGTGGCGCTCGCCTTTAATCCTAGCATTTGGGTAACCCTAGCATTTGGGAAGCAGAGGCAGTCAGTTCAAGGCTAGCCTGGTCTACAGAGTGAGTTTCAGGACAGCCAGAGCTACAGGGAAACCCTGTCTCAAAAAGCCCCCCCCCCCCGCCAAAAAAATAGCTCTAAGTGTTCTCACTATACAGATTAATATCATAGTTGGTACTCTTATGGTAGTGAATGGTACCATTAATAGAAGTTGATTTTGCATTGTAGACAAAAGAATCTCACATTTGGTATTCCTGTGAACCTCAAAAATAATTTCGCTTCTAAGAATTTTTAGTTAAAATATGCTGTTTTTATTTCTTTGAGAACTTTCCTATTTTGAAGTTCAACAGGCAGCTGCTTTTCTTTCCAAACTCCTGGCTGTGAATCCCAGATTCTCATTTGTTCAGTTTTGGCAGCATTCTGACTGTGTCTGTGTCTGACAAGCAGAGGCTGCCTTATGCCCAAACTTCTGTTACCAGTGCCTTTTGAAAATCAAGCATGAATTTTTATTTGAATTCATAATAATGACAAAGGCTAACTATTTACATTTAAATAGCTTTTAAAAGTTGGAAATCGGGCTGGAGCGATGGCCTAGCGGTTAAGAGCGCCGACCGCTCTTGCAGAGGACCCGGGTTCGATCCCCAGCACCCACATGGCGGCCGAGAGCCGTCTGAAACTCCAATTCCAGGAGAACTCCAGTTCCAGGGGAGTCCGACGCCCTCTTCTGACCTCCGCGGCATTGCACGTCACGGGTGCACAGACTTGCATGCAAACAATACATTCATACACATACGGAAATAAA
>VZQC01012262.1:253621-312729 GCA_009823505.1 Rhizomys pruinosus | reverse complement strand
AGCACACACACACAGTATCCTAGGGCCTAGGAGTCTAACCTCTTTTCCCGACACTTTTGATGGCCTGGATTCATTTTCTAAAACTACAGTGATGGTGCTGGTGGTGGTGAAGAAGAAATGATGCTAAGTTCAGTGGTTTGGTTTGGTTTTTTGATTTAGGGTCTCATGTAGTTGAGGCTTATATGAAATTCATTAGGTAGGTGAAGATGACCATAAATATCTGATCATCTTCAGTGCTCAGATTATAGGTTGTTATTATACCTGTAAAATGCCTGAATTTTTTTTGCAGATTTTGGGATTGAACTCTGGTCTTTGTGCATTTCTAGGCAAACACTCTGCCAATTTATCTACAACCCTCGTTCACATAATTAATATTTTTGTTTTAATTTTTTTATTTATTTTTGTATGTGTATGAGTGTACTGTAGGTTTGTGCACCCGTGTTGTGCAATGCCGCGGAGGTCAGAAGAGGGTCTCAGATTCCCCTGGAATTGGAGTTACAGATGGTTCTTAGCCACCATGTGGGTGCTGGGAATTGAACCCGGGTCCTCTGCAAGAGCAGTCAGAGCTCTTAACTGCTAGGCTATCTCTCCAGCCCCATAATTAATATTTTTAAGTGTAAAAAGGTAACATTGATGTAGCTTTTAGAAAAATGAGACATGAATTCCTGTGCAGTTTTTTGTCATTTCAGTGTTAATGAGCCGACAGAGCTATTACATAAGATATAATCAAGAAAGTTGTCATATAACAGATATAAAACAGGCCACGTGTTGATTGAAAAATGCTATAACCATAGATTCATAGGCACATATCCTTTGTTTCATCTAGGGAAGTATTGTAACATTTGCTAATCTTGTTTTGAGATGGCTTTACAGATCATAACTTGTGAATGGTGAGAATTGATTTCCCATACCAAGTGTTTCTTGGAAAAATATTTAAAATTCACCCTTATGCTAAAGTGCGTGCGTGCGTGCGTGCATGCGTGCGTGTGTGCATGAGAGAGAACCTGTTCAAGGAAACTTATTACTAAGTTAAAAGTCTTTTTTTTTTACCTCCTTGCTCAACAGACTTACTGGTAAGAATCATAATGATAAAGGAAACAAGATGGAATTAATGATACTGTACTAATTGTACTTTGTGGGACATCAATCCTGGACTCAGGCATCTCTTGACTGTATGCAGGCCACCAATCTGCTTAGCACACTTGATGGAGCAATAGATGCAGGGCACACCCTGTTTTCTGCTAGCACATGCTCAGAAGTCAAGAGTTGCACTCAGAAATCTGAAGTAGTCTTGCTTGTCAGCACACCCCCTTTTTGAATACACCCTAGGAGCTGGGATGACACCTGATGATGTGGGGGTCTAAGATTGGCCACTGGGAGGTGATGTCAACTGATGTAGAGGCTGTACCTCCCAGACCTATTTACGCTACTGGGTATGTGGGAATAAACAGATTTTACAGATTTGCACCACCTGACATGATCCCCAGGCTCTTATTGTGGGGAGCCAGCAGCTCCCCAAGCACATGTTTGGCCATCTGTCCCACAGCTGTGTGTTTGTCCAAAAGGCCATCAGCCCCTCATGCCCTCTTAAGCCTGTCCAACCGTGGGGTCAGCAGCCCCACATTACTTAATGAAATTTTCTGTTTGTAATACTTAAGACAAAAAGACCAGCACAGAACTGCAGAAATGGGTAGTAGAACCCAATCTTAACTGAAGAAATATTGGCAACTGATTACAGTTGGGTGAGGAAGAGCTGGTCTTCTTTTTATTTTTTTATCAATTTTATTTATTTCCGTATGTGTATGAATGTACTGTCTGCATGCAAGTTTGTGCACCTGTGTGGTGCAATGCTGTGGAGGTCAGAAGAGGGTGTTGGATTCCCTTGGAACTGGAGTTCTTCTGGAATTGGAGTTTCAGACGGCTCTCGGCCGCCATGTGGGTGCTGGGGATCGAACCCGGGTCCTCTGCAAGAGCGGTCAGCACTCCTAACCGCTAGGCCATCTCTCCAGCCCAGAGCTGGTCTTCCTAAAGCTAAGGACTCTGGATAGGATGACTAGACTTCAGTAGATGAACTTATACTGAGGAAAGGACTGGGGGATTGATTTGGTAAAACAGACCTTACCACAAATGGCGGAATGTATGAATTCCAGACTGGGGGATGTGGGATGGTGCCAGTGGAGAAGGGGATGAAGGGCGACTGAGATGTGATGTATGAAATGCACAAAAATTCAAAAAAAAGACTGCCTTCAAAATTCTTCTAAATACAGTACTAGCTTTTTGAAAACTTTTTATGTCCTTAATTTTTTCCCCTAGTCATTCATATATATATATATAATTTTATGTCTCAGGTATCATGTGATTGCTTGTTTGTTTGTTTGTTTGTTTGTTTGTTTTGAGACAGAGTCTCCCCGGAACCCACCATGTAGACTAGGCTAGGCTCAAACTCATGGAGAGCCACCTGCCTCTGCCTCCTGAGTGTTGGGATTAAAGATATGTGCCACCACACCCGATATCAGGTGATTCCCCCCCACGCACCATGTAGTGTGCAAATCTGACTAAGCATTTCTGTCTTCTCAAATACTATTTCATGTGGTAAAAGCTTTGAGCATCCTCCTCACTTTTAAGAATAAGCATACATCATCTGTCATTACTTACTGTGTAACAACCATCTAATTATAACAACTCACCTCAGTATAATTTACACCCATTCACCAACTTTTCCACAATCTATTGGAGGTGGGAATGCTCCCAGCTCCTGTCACTATCATTACTGCTCTTAACTTAAATGAGATCAATTTCTTTAGATTTTTGGATCTGATAGAAATGCACTACTTCTTTTTCTGTGCCTAACTTATTTAACTTATAATATTGATCTCTAGTTCTATCCATGTTATAGCAGATGTCTGAATTTCTAGTCATTTTTTTTTTTTTTTTTTTTTTTTTTATCTTTACAATTCTCTCACTGAACAGATGAGAAAACAGGATTAGTATGGATTTTTGTCTTGTTTTTTTTTTGGTCTTTTCGACCAGGCTGGCCTTGAACTCACAAAGATCCGCCTGCCTCTGCCTCCCAGAGTCATTCTTTTTTTATGGCTGAATAGTACTCTATATCTTTCTGTACCATTCTAGGTCAGCCAGGGCTACATAGTGAGACCCTGTCTCAAAAACCAACCAGACAGCTGAGAAAGTATTGTCATCTTATATGATATTAGTGAGAGAGTATTATAAATGATGAGAGAAACAGAAGTCTTCATACAGAAGGTAGCTGAAAAGTCATCATTTATGCTGTTTGTCAACATCAGTGGAGTAAACTCCAGAACATAGGGGCCATGTATTGGTTTCTGGGTGCTACTCACACTCAGATATTTGCTGATTGATTTGCTTTGCTAGCTAGATGGGTAAGTGTAATGGAGTCAACAGGGTTTAATTTAGTGTAGGGTGTGATTATGGCATTGAAAACAGTATAAGACAAAATCAAGGAAGACATTTACTCTTTTAGATTGATTAATTATCAAGAATAGTAGAAGTATTTGTTCCTGTTGAGAGATTGGACTGTTTGCTCATCCTGGATAAAATATCTTGGCAAGAGCCGGGCGTGGTGTCGCACGCCTTTAATCCTAGCACTCAGGAGGCAGAGGCAGGTGGATCTTTGTGAGTTCAAGGCCAGCCTGGTCTACAGAGCGAGTTCCAGGACAGCTGGGGCTACAGGGAGACACTGTCTCAAAAAGACCAAAAAAAAAAAAAATCTTGTCAAGGTTAGAGGAGGATGGATAATGGCTTTAAGGAAGAGACTAAGTATTCTGTTTAGTGGTTGGTTGGTTTGTTTTGTTTAGTTTTTTGTTTTTTTGAGACAGGGTCTCCCTGTAGCCTCATCTGTTCTGGAAGTCACTATGTAGACCAGGCTGGCCTTGAACTCACAGAGATCTTCCTGACTCTGCCTCCCAAGTCCTGAAATTAAAGGTGTGCACCACCATTTCAGACCTGTTTAGTGGTTTTTAACGATGAATGTTAACAAAGAATGACTGGTCGAAGTGGGCTTTGCTTAGGATGTTTGTTTTTTACCTGATTACTCACATAGATTCAGAAGGCCTTTAGGAAGTTTCTTTAAAACCTGTGAGGTTACACAATGAAAATATAAAATTGTTATTTCTGGGCTGGAGAGATAACTCAGTCAATAAAAGCTCTTGCTGGCCGGGTGTGGTGGTGCACGCCTTTAATCCTAGCACTTGGGAGGCAGAGGCAGGTGGATCTTTGTGAGTTCAAGGCCAGCCTGGTCTACAGAGTGAGTTCCAGGACAGCTGGGGCTACAGGGAGACCCTGTCTTGAAAAGACACACACACACACACAAAAAGCTTTGGTGAGCAAGCTTGGTGACCCAAGTTTAATTCCCAGAACTCTTGTCGAGTCTAGGCCACAAAATTGTCCTTTGACCTCCTTCAAACTTGCACACCTGTGGGAACTTTAAAAGTGCTTCTGTACATTGTTTTCCTTCCAGTGTCCTTCACAAATCCACACATATAGAGAGAAGAGGGAAGGAGAAAAATTAGTCCTTTGGGGCCACTATTAAAGCAGTTAGGGAGCCAGGAGGCAGAGGCAGGAAGATTTCTCTAAGTTCACGGCCAGCCTGGTCTACTTAGTGAGTTCCAGGACAGCTGGGACTACAGGGAGACCCTGTCTCAAAAAAAAAAGAAGGCAGTTAAGCCAGGAAAATATATTAGTCCCCTTATTCTATTTTTCATTTAAAAGTATTTTTGTGTGTGTGTGCATGTTTTATCTGCATGTATGTTAATGTACCACATGTATGCAGTGCCCAAAGATGTCAGCAGAGGGTGTCAGATCCTCTGTAAGTGGAGTTACTGATGGTTGTTAGTCACTGTCTGGGTGCTGGAAACTGAACCTGGGTCCTCTGCAAAAACAACAAGTGTACTTAACCACTGAGTCAACACTGTAACCCTATTTTTCTTTCTTTTTTCTTTTTTTTTTTGGTCTCTTTTGAGACAGGGTCTCCCTGTAGCCCCAGCTCTCCTGGAACTCACTCTGTAGACCAGGCCGGCCTTGAACTCACAAAGATCCGCCTGCCTCTGCCTCCCAAGTGCTAGGATTAAAGGCGTGCACCACCACATCAGCCTGTAACCCTATTTTTCATTTCCTGACATTAACAGTTTCTCATACCTAGTCAGCCCAAAATTAGATGGAAAGGAAAATTTCAGAAGTAAACAGCTAATAAGGCTTAAAGTATACACTGTTCCTGAGTATAATGGGATGGATTTTTGCGGATTTCTTCTATCCCATTCTTTTGCCTGGTGGTTTGCCATATAATATTTTGGTTATTAGTTCAGCATTCAACTTGCACAGTTTATTTAAAAACCACTTTTAGAGACACCATCTCACTATGCAGCATTGGCTGGCTTGGAGATCACTATGTGAACCAGACTTGTGTCTAACTCACAGGCATTCAGCTGCCTCTGTTTACAGAGTGTTGGGATTAAAGGCATGTACCACTACACCAGAATTTCAAGTAACCTTATTTTACCAAAGGATGAAGGTAGTTCAGCGATTAAGAGTGCCGATTGCTCTTGCGGAGGACCTGGGTTCGATTCCTAGCATCCACATAGTGGCTAAGAACTGTCTTTAAGGTGGGTGTGAGGGTGCTTCTACAGAGTGAGTTCCAGGCCAGCGGTTAGGGAGACCCTGTCTCAAAAAAAAAAAAAAAAAGAATAGTCATGAATTTCTTCCTATCTTTTGTTTTGTGGTAGTACTAGTTATTGAACTCCAGGCCTCATGTGTGCTGAACACATGTTCTACCACATCATACTACTTTTCTTATTCCTAAAATCTTCAATGTTAGGGCATTGTCCAGTCTGTTGGGAAGACATTACATTTGTGCTTCTCTGTATAAAAAATATTGGGGTCGGGTATGATGGTGCACACCTTTAATCCCAGCACTCGGGAGGCAGAGGCAGGCGGATCTCTGTGAATTCAAGGCCAGCCTTGTCTACAGAGTGAGCTTCAGGCCAGCTGGGACTAAAGGGAAACCCTGTCTCAAAAATACTTAAAAAAAAAGGGTATGTGTATGCATGTATATATGACTTAGTACTATTTACCCTTTGGCATCCGGTGGGGATTTTGGAACATAACCCTTCAGATAAAGGAGAATGAATGACCATTGTCGAGTTAAAAGTTGTAATTCTAATCCTGGTTTTCTTTATTAATATTGACTAGCATTGAAAGTGGTTTGTATGAATTGATAAATCAATCCCTCCCTCCCTCCCTCCCTCCCTCCCTCCTCTCTGTTTCTCTTTCTCTTTCTCTCTCTCTCTTTTTCTCTCTTTCGCCCCCCCCCCCCATTTGTTTGTCTGTCTCCCTGTAGCCTTGGGTGTCCTGGAACTCACTATGTAGTCCAGGCTGGCCTGGAACTCACAGAAATCTTTCTGCCTTTGCTTCCTCTGCCTCCCGAGTACCGAGATCAAAGGTGTGTGCCACCATGCCCATCTTAATTGATAAATTTAATATCTTTCCAATATTGATTGTTGTAAAAATTGCATACTCATTTTTACCATGTCAGTACTGTTTATGAGGTTACTAACTTAAAATTTTATAGTTCTCATTTGTTAATTTTTATCTGTATATTGCAAAGTGAATTCCAACTGAGTGCTGAATACAAACTTATTTACAATAAAATTGCAAGCATTTTGCTAAATTGTATATGTTAATTTTCCCTAATTTTGGACACTGGGAACCATTGTAGAGTTTAGAGATTAAAAAGTGCTTTTGGCTTAGGGTATATCTCTGTGTGCTTTTCCCTGGTATGTAGAGGGATCTGGGTTCAATCCTCAGTATAAAAAAACTCGCAAAAGATGAGCTCCTCCTTTGCTAGCTTTGTGTTCCTGAGGTGTAAGAAGAAGCTGTGTGCGTTCCAGGCAGGAGTGAGAGAGGCAGAGACCTGCTGCTGCGCCTCCCTGTGCACTTCCTTTAGGATCCTTACAATTCTTCAGACATTTTTGTTTGTGGGCGTATGCGTGCCATGTCTCACAGTGTATATGCAGAGTCAGGAGACAGTTTTCGGGAGTGTGTTCTCTTCTTTCCACCATCAAACTCAGGTGTTCAAGGTTGGCCTCCAAGGCCTTTGCCACTGAGCCATTTTGCCAGCCTGTACAGTTGTAATTATAGTATTGCTTTTCAAGTTGTTTTTAGTATTTATTTTTAGTTTTCCCTGTGTTTTCAGAAAGAAACTTCCATAGTTCCTTGAAAGTCTAGTAACATGCCTTTTAGACCTTTTTCAAAGGATATTTTCCTAGTGTCAGATTGACTTTAATTTACTGCTTTCCAGAAGGTTCATGTAACATATATTTTCAAAGATCTATTTGCTGTGTCTTAATTTGAAATATGCTATAAGATTTCAGTTTATAATTCTCAAACTTTTTTTTTACTTCTATGATATACCCTTGTTTATTATAATAGACATATTTTTAAGTTTTGTAAGTGACAGGGATGACATAAAAGTTTTGCTCTGTAATGAGGTTATTTAATAATAAATTCTCTCTTTAGGAAGAGACCTTGTAAAATATTTGTGCTGTTTGATTTATATTCAGAAAAAGTCCCATTATAGTTGGGCGTGGTGGTGCACGCCTTTAATCCTAGCACTTGGGAGACAGAGGCAGTTGGATCTTTGTGAGTTCAAAGCCAGCCTGGTCTATAGAGCAAGTTCCAGGCCAACTGAGACTAAAGGGGGACCCTGTCTCAAAAAGACAAAAAAACAAAGCAAAACAAAACAAAACAAAACAACTTTTTAAAGATCAGGGGCTGGAGAGATGGCTCAGTGGTTAAGGACACTGGCTGCCATTGCAGAGGACACAGATTCTGTCCTAGTACCTATAGGGCAGCTAACAGCTGTCTAACTAGTAGAATTCGATGCCCTTTTCTGACCAGTACAAGTATTGTACTACAATGGTGCACTTACATACCTGCAGGTAGTATACTCATACCCCCCCAAAAAATAATAAATAAAATACTGTTTTTTTTAAAGATTCATCCACAGCTATCTAAGTAGTAAATATAGCAATACTATTTAGTTTAGTACTAAGTAATCTATGCAATCTTTTGGAGCTTTATATAACAAAATTTAACTTATAAATACTTAAGTTGAAAAAAAATACCCATATATTAGATAACATCTTTCATGAAAAGGCAACTTACTGTTTACCCTTTTGGGGTGAGGATGTGTACAACTCAGCCTTTTACCTTCCCTATCTGTGGTGTTTTCAATGGCATTGTCCCGCATAGGCTCCAAGTGTTTAGATATTTTGTCTCCAGTTGATACTGCTGTTTTGGGCGGTCCTAGAAGGTGTGGCCTTGCTGGAAGAAGCAGGTCACTGGGGCCAGCTTAGACAGTTCTTAAGCCTTGCTGGATTTCCAGCCTCTTTCTGCTTCCTGTGACTGCTTGAAGACAGAGTGCTTAGCGTCCTGCTCCTGCTCGACTGCCTCTCCATGCCTCCCCACCATGATGAACTCTAATCCTTCTGGAACCTGGAGCCCTAAACTCCGGTCACTTCTAATTCCTATAATTTCCCTTGGTCTTGGTGCTTTATAACAGCAACAGAAAAGTAGCAAATACAATCATACATTCATTTTTTAAATTACATTTGCAGTATGAATTTACTTTGATGGTTTTTTTTTTCCATTATTTCAAACTTTGCCGGGCGTGGTGGCGCAAGCCTTTAATCCTAGCATTTGGGAAGCAGAGGCAGGTGGATCTTTGTGAGTTCAAAGCCAGCCTGGTCTACAGAGTGAGTTCCAGGACAGCTGGAGCTATAGGGAGACCCTGTCTCGAAAAGACAAAAAAAAGAAAAAAAGAAAAGAAATCAAACTTAATAATGTTTTAACACTTGTCTAGTAAAAATAAGAGAGTAATTTCCTAGTCCTATAGGAAAGATGATTTTTGTCCGTCTCTTATAAAATTATCACTGGTTTTATTTGTATCCATTTGAGACAGGATCTCATGTAACACATGCTGGCCTTGAACTTCTGATCCTCCTGTGTCCATTATCTGTGTTGAAATTACAGGCATAGCCGGGCGTGGTGGTGCATGCCTTTAATCCTAGCACTTGGGAGGCAGAGGCAGAGGCAGGCGGATCTTTGTGAGTCCAAGGCCAGCCTGGTCTACAGAGTGAGTTCCAGGACAGCTGGGACTACAGGGAGACCCTGTCTCAAAAAGACCAAAAAAAAAAAAAAAAAGAAATTACAGGCATGGACTACCACTTTTGCCATGTGGTATGGGAATAGGCTAGCACCCAGGGCTTCCTGTAAGCTCTCTTCCAACTGAGCTATATCCCCAGCCCACTTTTGGAGGAAGACAGGAGGATCCTTGTAGCTCACTACTCAGCTAGCCTAGGAAAACAGTGAGCCTTGCTGTCTTTTTGAGACAGGGTCTCCCTGTAGTCCCAGCTGTCCTAGAACTCACTCTGTAGACCAGGCTTTACATATGTTTAAGATTTACTTGTTTCCACGTATTCTGTTTATACTTTTTTGTTCTTTCTTTGTCTAGCTTATAGTATGGATTGTTTCCTATCTGAATTTGTCTTTCTTGGTCTATAGAGTAGGATTAGGCATTATTCAAAACTAAACATACTTTCAGAACCCTCTTTTTAATACCAGATGTCTCAGCACAAAGGAAAAATTCATGTGTTATTGGTACCCCAGATGGCCTGGAACTATGGTGATCAGGGTGCTTATTGACAGAGAGCCGCCTGCCTCTGCCTCTCTAAGTGCTGACGTTAAGAGTCTCTTTTTTTTTTTTTCCTCTTTTTAAATCAAAGCTCTGATGGTTTGAAACTATTCTTTTCACCTCTCTCCCCCTCATCCTCCCTCTCCCTTTTCCTTCCCTCTCCATCTCAGTTAGCCAAAAAGGCCTGCCTGCCTGCCTTCCTTCCTTCCTTCCTTCCTTCCTTCCTTCCTTCCTTCCTTCCTTCCTTCCTTCCTTCCTTCCTTCCTAACTTCCTAACTTCCTTCCTTCCGCCTACACTGGGCCTATTCCTTCCTTACCACAGTATCTTAAGTATCTGCATTAATTTTTTTTCTTGAAAAATTAATACCATGTGGTACATCTCATTAGTAGGCAACCTAACAAAACAATCTTTTACTAACATTTCGTCAAAATCTTGCTTTTTTTGGTCTTTTTGAGACCTGGTCTCCCTTTAGTCCCAGCTGGCCTGGAGCTTGCTCTATAGACCCTGTGCAATGCTGCGGAGATCAGAAGAGGGTGTCGGATTCCCCTGGAACTGGAGTTCTCCTGGAATTGGAGTTCAGACAGTTCTTAGCTGCCATGTAGATGCTGGGAATCAAACCCTGGTCCTCTGCAAGAGCAGATGGTGCTCTTAACCGCTAGGCTATCTCTCCAGCTCTCTTTATTTCTTTTTAAATGTTTATGTGTGGGTTTCTGCACATGATCGCAGTGTCTGCAGAGGCCAAAAAAAGCATGTTGGATCTCTGAAGCTGGAGTTACAGGTGGTCTTGAGCTGTCAGATGTGAGTGCTGGGAATCCAACTTTGGGTTTTGTACAAGAACAACATGGGCTCCTAAGTGCTGGGAGCCATTCTCTAGCCCTGCGAGAATATTTTTGTTGGTGGTGTTGTTTTTAAAATGTATAATTTAGGTTATTTATCTGCTCTAGGATATTATATATCAAAAATTTTCCACGTTATTAAAATATAATGAGCTGCTAGGCATGTGGTGCACTTGCCCTTAATACTAGCAGAGACAGGGATTTCAAGGCCAGCCTGGTCTACATAGGGAATTCCAGGACAGCTAGGCCTCCAGGGAGATCCTGTCTCAAAACGACCAAAATAATATAATAATAATAATAATAATAATATGAAAGCCTTAGGCTACACATTCCAAATTCTTGTAACCATTCAGAACAGAACTTTATAGATGGATCTTTACTGTGGAGATCACTTGTTTATGTACTGATATCTAGGTATTTATTAGTGAAGTTTTAATTTCCAGTTAAAATGGTCTCTATATTGTGACTTATTTACATCATTGAAACACTATCATTTATATTAGCATGTTATTATAGTGTAATCTTAGAGCTCTTGCTAGCATGTTTGAGGTCTTGGGTAGGTTCAGTTTCTAGTCTGGGTACTGGTGGGGGTGGGGCAAGACATACCGAATACTTGGATGCTTTTACTCAATTTCTGGTTAGGTTCCTATTTGCCTCAAACTTCCATCTCTTTGGCAATGTCTTAGGTGTTTCAGTTAATATTTGCTGAATTAATTAAACTTCTTACCCCCCCCCCATTTTTTTTGCATCAAAAGCTGTCAGGCAGGTTTGACTACTATACTAATGTGTGCCCTGTGGGGGTGGGGTGGGAGTTACTTATTGCTCCATACCTAAGTAGAAGCCCTTTGGAACTTAAATTGGACATTTAAAGGTTACTATTGTTAAATTTAATTATATAAGAACAGTTTCAGATAGGACCCAACTTAAAATGATTCAGCCTACTCTTTACAATAAGCAGATAACAGTTTGCAGTCAGTGGAAACTCTACTTTGAATTTTGAGTTTTGATCTTTTCTTGGGCTTGTGGTATATGTGGTAGAGTACTCTTGATTTTGAACATGAGAAACAGATGCAACTACATGCATGTCAGCCAGGAAATCCAGAGGGTAAAGAATTAATGCTCTACCGGGCGTGGTGGCGCACGTCTTTAATCCTAGTACTCAGGAGGCAGAGGCAGGCAGATCTCTGTGAGTTCAAGGCCAGCCTGGTCTACAGAGTGAGTTTTGAGACCCTGTCTCAAAAAAGACCAAAAAAAAAAAAAAAAAAAAAAAAAAAACAAGCCAAGTTATGCTATTTGGTAGGTTAGTTGTGTGTGTGTGTGTGTGTGTGTGTGTGTGTGTGGCCTGCATATGTGTAAGTGTACCCATGTTGTACAGTGCTGACCTCTGTGAGGATCCCCTGGAACTGGAGCTACCTCCCATTGTTAGCTGCCATATGGGTGCTGGGATTCAAGCCCCAATCTTCTGTAATAGCAGTCGGTGCTCTTAACTGATGAGCTATTTTCCAGCCTCCAGGTTAGGTACATTAAATACTGTTTTGAAGTAAAATATTTTTGAATTACTGATTTTTAATTGTTTTTTATTTATTTTTGTCTTTTTGAGACAGTGTCTCCCTGTAGCCCCAGCTGGCCTCTGCAGACACTGCGATCTCACAGAGATCTGACTGCCTCTGCCTCCTGAATGCTAGGATTAAAAACATGTGCCACCATGCCCTGCTTCATAAACTGATATTCTCTAAATAATGAACAAAATCAAAAGTACAACAGCTACTGCAACCTTTGCCTTTATAGAAAGTCCAAGGTCTACTTGGGATGCTTAAGACCCTGTATGAGAAAAAATTGGGCCAGAGGTGTTGTGTAGTGATAAATTGAGTGCTTAACAGACTAGAAGCCCGTGGTTTCAACCTTAGCACAGCAAAAAATAAAGATTGAAGGCATAATGCGCTTAGTGAAATAAACCTAGTAGTGAGTGACACTTGATTATCTTCATCAGGTAGAATCCACAGATGTTGCATTCAGAAACAGGCAGCAAATGGGTCCAGCACTTGCTCCTTCCTGCAGAGGACCCGTGTTAGTCACTAGTGCTTACTCAGTGCCTGTCATTATGGCTTCAGGAGAATCAAAACCATCTTCTGACCTCTACCAGGCACAGGGACCTGTAAATACATGTCATATGTTCACAGACATGTATGTAGATTTTTAAAATTCAAGAAAAACAGTGCAGAGCACCGGATGGTGGTTGCTAGGGTATAGGGAAGTGGACAAGTCTTGGTTAGTAGTTCAGCTTGAGTTAATGTTGAGTACATTCTAGGTATCTGAAGCCTATCCTGGTGAGCCTAGTTAACAGTACTATTGTGCATCCTTTAAATTTGCTAAAAGTATATTTTAAATTTTCTTATCGGGGTTGGAGAGATGGCTCAGCAGTTAAGAGCACCGACTGCTCTTGCAGAGGACCAGGGTTCAATTTCCAGCACCCACATGGCAGCTAAGAACCGTCTTTAACTCCAGTTCCAGGGGAATCCCATGCCCTTTTCTGACCTCCAAGGCATTGCATGACACAGGTGCACAAACCTACATACAGACAGTACATTCATACACATAAAAATAAAGAAATAAAAATTTTTAAAAATTCTTTATTTTTTTAATTTTTAAAAATTTTGGTCTTTTCATTTTTTTTTATTTTTGGTCTTTTTGAGACAGGGTCTCCCTGTAGCCCCAGCTGTCCTGGAATTCTCTCTGTAGACCAGGCTGGCCTTGAACTCGCAAAGATCTGTCTGCCTCTGCCTCCCAAGTGCTAGGATTAAAGAGGCAGGCCACCACGGACCCCACTTTCTATGCACACTAGGAAGAACAAAGAGGAAGCTCTTAGAGAAGACTTGAAGAGCCGCAAGTGCAGTTAATCATTCAACAAAGGTTTTCAAGGCTGATTTAAAGTGCCTGTGAAGCAGCAGAAAACTTTCCCAGGTCATGTGAACTATGAACCCGGAATGAGCTGGCTCAGACTGTGGCCAAAGAAGGTGAGGCCTAAAATGGCAACGCAGACCTCACTAACACACATTATCAACTGCTTAAGTATTCATTTTTTCCATTTTTTTTTTATGTTCTAATGAGATATAATTGATGAGTTTAGAAATTTAATGTATATAATGTGATGATGACTTTATAGTCTTACGTTATGAGGTGATTGTCACAATCAAGCTGGCTGAGACATCTACTTCACCTCTTACATATGATAAGAATTTTTTTTTTTTAAATTACCTGGGACTAAAGGAGACCCTGTCTCAAAAANGATTCAGCTACATGAATCATAAGCAAAAAAGAAGGCGTTTTTATTATAAGACTGATTACTTCATCTACCTATTAGTGCAGCTGGTCCTCCAAGGGACAGTTAGATCTTCAAGGGTGGAAACTAATGCTGTCAACTTACTACCCACCTAGGGCCTTTCTCCAGAAATTGATCAATAAATTCTTATTCGATACTAGCCTAGTTAATAGTTTTCTCAGGTGTTAGAGGATGTTTAGATCAAACTTACCTATATCTTGCAATTCCCCTCTGCCCTTGCAGTAGATTATTCACTTTGCTGTAAATGAAGCACCTAGTACTTTGTGTAGTACTCTGTAACAGCAATTGATTTTCCCTAATGTCTCTTCTGCTCCCTCAATTTGAGCAATTGATGAGCTCAGTAAGGTAGGCTGATGAATGGAGATTAGAGTTGCACTTCAGGACATAGTACCTTTTAATTTTTCAGCACTAACATCAAGCTTATTATTGTACATACTTTGTAGCATTTTAATGTTAATATTAAAATGAACAGTTTGAAGCAAATCCATCTGTTTTGATTTTTTTCATTTTCAAAAAGTCAATAAGTATCTGCTTTCATTTTTATAAGTTGTAAACATTGAGGTTTGAAATTGAGGAAGCGTTATGATTGAAATATATCAGGCAAGTTGTAAAATATACAAAAACAATGTGTTTTGAAGAATCTGTTTTAACTTTGATATTTTTTTTAATTTTTTTTTGTTGTCTTTTTGAGACAGGGTCTCGCTGTAGCTCTGGCTGTCCTGGAACTCACTCTGTAGACCAGGCTGGCCTTGAACTCACAGAGATCCACCTGCCTCTGCCTCCCAAGTTCTAGGATTAAAGGCGCCACCATACCCAGATGCCATTTGTTGTTAACTGGGAAAAGTTACAAAGTTTACTTGAAAAATAGTTCTGGAGGCAGAGGCAAGTGGATCTCTGAGTTCAGGGCCAGCCTGGTGTTCATACCCTGTCTCAAAAAGATAGACAGATAGACACACCTGAAATAGTGGTTCAAAATACTGTGTTGCATATTTCTTGGAAAGCCATATTGTATCGAATTCTCAGAGATTATGTAAAATATGATAACATCAGAATTACCCAAGAACTTGTTTAAAGCATAGATTTCTGTATCTCCAGACCCCCCGCCACAGCCCCACACTCCCACCCTCACACACTTCTGAGTCTTTGGGTCTGTTGGAAGACCAGAAACTTGTTGCATTTTTAATATCGAGAGTTCCTTGAGATGGCCAATATACTATTGGGTAGAGAGCTGTTCTTTGAAACCACAGTTCAAAGTCCAGGCTAACACAGCTATGTACTGTCAGCATCATGTTCTGGCAGCAGAGTAAACCTTTCCTCACCATAGCATACCAGTAATATAAGCAGAATAAAACGCAGTGAAGCTACAGTGTAATTGCCACTGTAAGAAGGCAAAACAAACAACAACAAACACCCCACTTCTGCTCAAAGGAAAGAGCCAAGCAAAGTCTACAGGTGTCAAGTTGACCCTAACTTGCCTCATGATGAAAAAATGGCATTTTCGGGGCTGGAGAAGTGACTCAGTGGTTAAGAGCATTGACTGCTCTTGCAGAGGGCCCAGGTTCAATTCTTGGCACACACATGGCAGCTGACAACCATTCATAATTCCAGTTCCAGGGCTCAATTCCTTCTTCTGACCTCTGCAAGCATTGCATAACACAGATGCCCTTACATACATGCAATATACTCATACACATAAAAATAATAAAATACTTTTTAAAAAAGAAAAAAATTGCTTTTCTATATGTACTTTTGCTTTATTTCTTTTTAAAAACATTTTATTTTTATTTTTTGTGTATGAGTGTATTGCCTGCATGTGTGTAAGAGCACCCTGGTCATACAATACCCACAGAAGTCAGAAGAGGGTGTCAGATTCCCCTGGAAATGGAGTTACAGATGGTTGTTAGCAGCCAGTACTGCTGAGCCATCTCTCTAACCCCCTTCTGCTTTATTTCTGATGAGAGTAGAAAAATGCTTATTTCCTGCCTTGAAAAGCATGAGCCACTGAGTTGGACCCCCAACCACTGCAAAAAGGGAAAGTGAAAAAAAAAAAAAGCAAGAAACTCTACGGGAAACTTGAAAGTGGAAGCCTGTGTGAGCCGACAGGGCTGTTTAAGCCAGTTGTAAGAGGAGGGACTTATAAGAGCGCCCACTGCTCTTGCAGGCGAGGACCCAGGTTTGATTTGCCCAGCACCCACCGTGGTGGCTAAGAACCATCTGTGTAACTCTAGCAGTGTGCCAGAGAAAGATCGCAACGAGACCCGTCTTCTGAGTTTGGCATGGCACGACGAACTGTGCACACATAACCTACATGCAGTACAGTAGCCCACTCATTAACCACGTCACATCAAATCAAAAATCTTCCAATCAAATCAATATAAAATTAAAAAAAAAAAAAAAGAGCAGATAAAAGGCAGAAAGATGGTCGCAGTAACGGGCTTTCAGAGAGGTGAATGAGTATAGAGTCGTTGTAACATTAAAGTTTATGAAGCTTTTTTTTTTTTTTTCTTTTTTGGCAGGCTCTTTTTCAAGACAGGCGTCTCCCTGTACATCCCCAAGCTGTGCCTTGGAAACAGTCACTCCTGCGTAGACCAGGGACTGAGGCCGTTGAACGTTCACAAAAGATCCGCGCTTGGCTCGATTGCCTCGCCAATGTTGCATCTAGGTATTCAATAGTTTATTTTTGTGCACCAATGGCCCATGTTATAAATTTTGTTAACTTTTAACTCAGTATGTTCATGTCGTCTCCCACAGACAGAGTTAAAGATACTGATTCACAAAAATATAAACACAACTGACTTGGACCTAAATCAAGGTATGATATCTCAACAGATATTCTTGAGATGAAGCAATACCTGACGGAAGAGTGGTCAGATGCCAGGGCCAGCTTACTTTGCGTAGATATTAAGAAAACACTAAATTCTCGACAGTCCTAAAGTGCGTTTTATTTGGTTTGTTTGTTTTTTTTTTTTTTTTTTTGCCCTCCAGGTACTTGTAACATGTGTCCCTAAGCTTCAGTGTCAACATGTTACAGGAATTATTGTCTCTTATAAGATACTTTGTATGCTTATTAATGAGCTTTAAGGTTTTTTTAATAATTTTGTAAACAATTTTTTTATTTGTATGGAAGCTAGGAGTAGGAAGGCCCTACTGGCGGTGTAAAGGAGTGACTGACTCGCCTTGCAGAGGACCCGGGTTCGATCCCCAGCACCCACATGGCGGCCGAG
Organism: Rhizomys pruinosus; assembly: GCA_009823505.1. Classification (NCBI taxonomy): domain Eukaryota; kingdom Metazoa; phylum Chordata; class Mammalia; order Rodentia; family Spalacidae; genus Rhizomys; species Rhizomys pruinosus. The sequence continues at coordinate 295,604 of VZQC01012262.1, read as the reverse complement.
AACCGTCTGAAACTCCAATTCCAGGAGAACTCCAGTTCCAGGGGAATCCGACATCCTCTTCTGACCTCCGCGGCATTGCATGACACGGGTGCACAAACTTGCATGCAGACAGTACATTCATACACATACGGAAATAAATAAAATTAACAAAAAAATATTTTATTTATTTTCGTATGTGTATGAATGTACTGTCTGCATGTAGGTTTGTGCACCCGTGTCATGCAATGCCGAGGAGGTCAGAAGAGGGCGTTGGATTCCCCTGAAACTGGAGTTAAAGACGGTTTTCAGCCGCCATGTGGGTGCTGGGGATCGAACCCGGGTCCTCTGCAAGAGCAGTCGGTACTCTTAACCGCTAGGCCATCTCTCCAGCCCGAGAGCTTTAAGTTTTGATTTGTCTCTCTTCCTTCTCTCAAATATTCGTGTTAGTTTCCTATCTCAGACCCTCTAGGATTCTTTCTTACAAATTTCTGAAAATTGGATTCCCTTACGTTATAGTTTGGTTGTTTGATTTAAAAAAAAAATTAAAAAAAAACTTTCATGTATGAGTGTGTTTTCCTGCTTGTATGTAATTGCACCCATGTTGTGCAATGCTTATGGAGGCCAGAAGAGGGCGTCAGATGTTTCAGTGGTTGTTAGCCACTTTTTGGGTGCTGAGAGCTGAACCTGGGTCCTCTGTAAGAGCAGGCAGTGCTCTTAACCTTTGGGCTGTCTCTCCAGCCCTTGGTAGTTATAATATAACTGTAGGACATAACCTCATCATTCAATTTTGGGGGTTAATCTTTGTTCTGACTACCCCCACCCCCACCCCATGATAGCAGTTCCTGATACACCTTGTGAACTCCCGATGCAGGGCTCATGATGTTTACAGTGTATGATGCAGGGGGTCTGGGAGTGGGCCCTGAGAGATGACATCATTCTGTCTATGTAAGTGAAGTACTGTATACAATAAAGTGGATCTTCATTACCACCTAACAAGATCTCTGGGTCCATTAATTGATGCGCAATTCAGGTGCAGTTGGGTTTCAGCTAGCTGGATTGTTTAAGGGGCATCACCCCCTGAGCCAGAGGTAAAGCTCTAAGGATAATCAATCCCTTAGCTTGGGTGAAGGCTACTTAGCAAGGTCTTGAGCAAGGGGCAACCAACCCTTAGACTTGGGTTCAGCTACCAGCATCAGGCCTGTGGAGCCACTAACCTCACAGCCCCGTGGGCTGCAAAATAACCAGTTTTGTAGTCGTCGACTGGTACTAAAAGGTCACCAGCCTTTCAGAATAACTACCAGCCTTTTTTGGCAGTCTTAATCAGCATCTTGATCAGTAACAGGGTGGGAGACCAGCCCCCAAGTCACCAGCAGTGCCCGACAACTGGTGCCTCCATCAGCGGCTACCCCCCCAATAGTTCTTAATTGTGTTTTGTTTGTTTGTTTGTTTTTGTTTTTGTCTTTTCGAGACAGGGTCTCCCTTTAGTCCCAGCTGGCCTGGAGCTCTCTATATAGACCAGACTGGCCTTGAACTCACAGAGATCCACTTGCCTCTGCCTCCCAAGTGCTGAGATTACAGGCGTGCTCCACCATGCCCGGCTTAATTGTGTTTTTCATAAGATTTTTAAATCATTTTTTAATTTTGTTTGTTGCTTGGTTTTGTATAACTGTTTGACATGCATGCCATGGAAGTTAGAAGAGGACATTAGATCCTCCAACTGGAATTAAGGATGTTTGGTAGCCACCATGTGGATGCTGGTAACTGAATCCGGGTCCTTTGTAAAAGCAGTCACTGCTTTGCCCCTGATTTGTTTTTTGGGTTGTTTTTTTTTTGGGGGGGGGGTTGTTTTGTCTTGACTTACGGTTTTTTGTCTTTTTAGGACAGGTCTCCCTATAGCCCCAGCTGGCCTGGAACTGGCTATGTAGGTCAGGCTGGTCTTGAACTCACAGAGATCCCCCTGGCTGTCCTGGGATTAAAGGCATGCACCACCTCACCCAGTGATTTGTTTCTTTGCTTTTTTGTTTTTAGGCAGCATGGTACTCTATAACTTAGTCTGGCCTGGAACTAAGTATGTATGTAGATTAGGTTGTCCTTTAATTTAATGTTATCATCCTGTTTCAACTTCCCAAGTGTTGGGATCATAGATACTTGCCATCATTCCCAAATTTAAGAAAAATATTTCATTGGGCGTGGTGGTGCATGCCTTTAATCTCAGCTCTTGGGAGGCAGAGGCAGTTGGATCTTTGTGAGTTCAAGGCCATTCTGGTCTACATAGAGAGTTCCAGGACAGCTTGGGCTGCAGGGAGACCCTGTCTCAAATAAGACCTAAAAAGAAAAATATTTATATTTTGTGTGTGTGAGTGTTTTGCCTACGTTAATGTATTAGCCACTTGGATTCCTGGTACTCATGGAAGCCAGAATAGCGAGTTGGATGCCCTTGAATTGTAGTCATAGACAGCTGTGAGCCTCCTTGTGAGTGCTGGGAATTGAACCTGTGTCTCTTGCAAGAGCAGCTGTTCTTAACTGGTGAGCCATCTTTCTACTATTCCCCTGCATCTTACTTTTTTTTTTTTTTAATTTTTAATTTTTATTATTTCTGTATGTGTACGAATGTACTGTCTGCCTGCAAGTTTGTGCACCCATGTCGTGCAATGCCGCGGAGGTCAGAAGAGGGTGTCAGATTTCCCTGGAACTGGAGTTCTCCTGGAATTGGAGATTCAGACGGTTCTCGGCCGCCATGTGGGTGCTGGGGATAGAACCCGGGTCCTCTGTAAGAGCGGTCAGCGCTCTTAACCGCTAGGCCATCTCTCCAGCCCCTGCCTCTTACTTTTTTAAACTTAGAAATGGTTATAAGGTCAAGGAGGCTTGTGTACACAAATTAATAGTCTAGTGAGGAGCACTCAGACCAGCTGCCAACTACCATCCAGTCCATATTTCATTAACTTGCCTTTTGCAGATTCTTTTGATGAACATTTTGTTAATCTCAAGGCTTCCAGTATCTTAGTTTCATCTTCCTCCATTTAAAGTTCAAAGTTTAAAGTTTAATACAGCAGATGGCAGAATACTTTGCTCTCTGCCACCCCATGCCAGCAGTCAGTGAAAAACAATATAGTTATTTCATACTGTCTTATAGTGTAAAAGTCACTAGTCTCCAAAGTACCGGGATTACTGGTTATCTCACTACCACAACCTGCAAAATGGCAGTGACAGAAAATTAAGATTTGAGCATTAGGAGGAAAGCACACTGATAAGGGTAATTCTGAAAGAAGTCTGAGATGACAGCTTCATGAAACAGCTCTAAGGTTTCAGTATGCATCTTACTAGTGTTCAGAAAGTCTAGAAGGGCTGGAGATACATTCACTGATAAAAATGATAAAATGCGTTAGGTCTGATTTCTCCTGTATCCTCAAAACAAAGTCTAAAAGGAAAAGGTAAAAGAAAGGATACGTAATTAAGCTGCTACTTTGAGTTGTAAACATTGCCAGCACAAACCTGTGACAAGATGTCTGTAGAGTTACAGAATAGATACTGGTGCTCTCACATGACAGGCTGTTATCAAGGATATGAGAAAAGGAGGGGAAAGGATAAATTCTCCAGTTTGATGTCTAACAATGGTTATTTTGTGTTATAATTAGTAATATCCTTCTGAAAATAATATTAATTGTGGAAGGGTAGGAAATTGGCTGTCTTTAGTTTACTGTTGTATGTATGTATCCCTAGAGTTACAAGCTAACAAGACATGCCACGTATATTTCTTGGAAAAAAAAATTGAGCGTCTCCTCTGTGTGTGTGTGTGTGTGTGTGTGTGTGTGTGTGTGTGTTTTCATTCGTTCATATGCCTATGCATGTCATTGTGGAGGCCTGAGGATGATGTGAGGGATCCTGGTTGATTGCTTTTCCACCTTATTCTTTGAAGCAAGTTTTCAATCAAACCCAGAGCTTGCCACAGTCTGTATAGATTGATCAGTGAGATGCTTATCCTTTGGATATTAGCAGGATCCAGAAACTCTGTTTATGTCTTTGCACAGATATATAGAAAAACATGCCTTATTGAAAATATTTTTCAGAATCTAGTCAGCTGTGTGAAGGCCATATCAAGTTGAGGTCCTCTAGCAACTGTTTATTCATTTTTTTTCTGCTCACATGCCCTCCCCTCCAAAAAGAATAATTCTAGGCCATTGAACACAGAAGAAATTCTTGTACCTGCTTCCCTCCCTAGCACTCTCCCGCTACTCACTCCCTGTCAGAAGTTTGTTTATTGTTCTTTTCCTCTTCCCTCCCTTCTTCCCTCTCTTACCTCCCTCTCTCCTTCCCTCCCTCTTTATAGTTGGAGAAATCCCCAGGATTGCTTATAGTCTTCCATATGCATAACGGTGAGAAATTTACTTTTATAGGCCAAGCTAAAATGTGACTAAAATGCCTGTTTAACCCTTATTTCCCTTACTGTGTTCGCACATCGCTGGAAAGAACAGGTTTCCTTTGGAAAGCCAGACAGTGTTGCCTTCCTGTTGGCCTCTGTTTACTTTCTCACCTCTGTTGATTTATTCAGCTTGTAACCTAGAAACCAATTAAAAAGGAAGGAAGTCAGAGATGTGTATTTCTGAGCAGTAACTGGAGTAGTTTCCTCTTCCTCTAGCCTAGTTTAGCAGCCAGAAAAGCCCAGAAATATAAAAGAAAAAGAAATTAACTCCATTTCCCTCCTTAATCCAGTAAGATAGATGTGAGCCAGAAAAACAAATGGATGCTTCCTCTCTCTAAAACTTTGGGTTTTCCATCCCTGATCAGCTTTAAGAACAAGAGAGAATTAAGGAGACTCCATGTAAAACCTAGCAGTTTTCTTTGTCATTACTTCATTATTTTTAGAAACATGGCAGATTTGCAGAACAAACTTACATTAATATATTTACAAACATGTCAAAGTGCCCAGTTAAACATTGTATTTCTATGTATACTTGTTTTGTTTTCAAGAATTGGCCAGTTAATTTCTCTATAGAGGCCTTTTTTCCTTTATTTTACCCATATACTTTGAAATATCTGTTTAAAATGAATGTTTCTTCTACTTTGATGTTAATCACTTTGATTTTAAGTAATAGTATATTCTTTACTAGGTAGGAATTTATGACTTGTGGTAATTGGATTGGTGTTTTAGTTTAGTTTGAGACAGGCTCTTTCTGTAACCCCAGCTGGCCTGGAACTTGCTGTGTAGACTAGGCTGGCTTCCATCTCAGAGCTCCAACTGCTTCTGTCTCCTGAGTGCTGGGATTAAAGGCTTGCCTACCATGTCCTGCTGAGAATTGGATTGTTAATGTGATTTGTGTGCATGCAGGCTCTATTTCCCCTTTTGGTGGAGGAGGGGGGCGGGGGGGGATCAGATCTGATCTTACCTGAGAGCACAGGTAGTCCCTGTTGTTTGGAAATGGTGTCTCACTATGTGTATCTTTGGCTGTCCTAGAAATTGTTATATAGAGCAGGCCAGCCCTGAACTCGCAGAGATCTTCCTGCCTCTACTGTACCGCCTACTCTGGCAAAGATAGTTTTTTAAAAGTCTGCATTAAAGAGACAGGCGGATTTCTGGGAATTCAAGGCCAGCCTGGCATACATAAAGGGTTCTATTTTAGCACAGCCCATGTGTTGCAATATATAACCCTATTTTATTTACATACTTAGAGCCATCACTGCCTGTCTCTTAGTCTTTACGCTTCTCCCCATCGTAATCTTTAAAGAAAGGATTTCACATTGTTGTCCAGGCCGGCCTCAACCTTATGGCAAGCCCCATGTCTCAGCCTCACAAGTGCTGGGACTTAGAAGTATGAAGCCACCACACCCAGTTAAAGGTATATTATCAAAAATGTATAGCATGGATTCATAGTCTGTATGTTTCTTCATGGAATCCTTACAATGAAATTAAACATGTCAGTGAAATCTTAACAGTAAAGGTCGTCTATGTCAGGAACTACATGTGTTACTTTGTTCTAAAGATCCAAAATTTGATTATTCTATCACAAAGCTCCAAATCACAGTGTTGGGCTCTGGTCCTTAGCTGTTGAGTAGTGGAAGAGAAGAGAGCCTCTAGCATCAGAGCTGCCTCTCTTCTAGGATGAGGAAATGCTGTCCTGGTCCAGAAGAAGCAAAATAACAGCACATATAATTTTAAGACTTCTTTACTAAAAAAAAAAAAAAAATAAAGAACATTAGCACACAGGGAATTACAATAATTTGTTTACCAATATAACCAAAATATTATTTGAAATGTAACTATTATGAATTTATGATGCATTTCAATGTATATTTTGTGCAGATAGCACATGTCTCACTTCACATTAACTAAATCTCACATGCTTAGTAGCCACATATGCTAAGTTACTACCTTCATGGACAGCATAATTCTAGATTTTCTTTAGAATTTAAGAATATATATTAAAGCTGGTATGGTGGTGTGCACCTTTAATCCCAGCACTCGGTGAGGCAGAGGCAGGTGGATCTCTGTGAGATCAAGGCCAGCCCTTCTACAAGGTGAGTTCCAGACCAGGTGGGGCTATAGGAAGACCCTGTCTCAAAAAGCAAAAAAAAAAAAAAGAAGCAAGAATAGTTGTTTAAAGCATCAGAAAGGGGGCTAGCAAAATGGCTGAGCTGGCGAATGCTGAGTTTCACAAATCTACGGCCTACAGTGGAAGAAGAGCACCGACGCCCAGAGTTGTCCTCTGACCTCCACATATGCACTACATGGTCTCATGTACAAAATTAGAAAGAATGCTTTCAAATTATTTTATATATTTATTATTTTTATATATTTATATCCTTATATTTTTATATTTTTGTAGTGGGGGGTGTGGTGGCGCAGGCCTTTAATCCCAGCACTCCGGAGGCAGAGGCAGGCGGATCTCTGTGAGCTCCAGGCCAGCTGGGACTAAAGGGAGACCCTGTCTCAAAAATACCCCCTCAATCAAATTATATGTCTTTGTGAACTTTTATATTAAATTGTACTTATAAATAACGGAAAAGATTTCATCAGTTTTACACCACCCAAATAGGGCCGGACATGGTGGCTAGAGCCTTTAATCTAGGACTTTGGAAGCAGAGGCAGGCAAGTGAGTTCAAGGACAGCTGAAGCTACAGGGAGACCCTGCCTCAAAAACAACAACAGCAACAACAGAAACACCACCCAAACAAATTTTGCCAGGATTTGTTTATTTTTCAGTAAAGTGCTTCCGAGATGGTTTGTGTTGTTCTCTTTCAGTTTGAGCATTACAGCATGTCTTTGTTTTTGTTTGAGGCAGTTTTCCTTAGACCAGGCTGGCCTTGAACTCACAGCAGTCACCTTGTGTCCTAGGATATACAGGCCTAAAATCATCATGCAAAGTGGCCCCTCCCCTCCTCCTCTTGCTTCCTCTTTCCCCCCTGCCTTCCTTTCTTATTTTCTGTTGTTTTTGGAGAGATTTTGTTGGGGCAGGTTGGCCTTAAACTGACTGTAGCTGACTCTGTAGCTGACTAGGGCAGAAACTGACCCTCCTACTTCTGCTTTCCATTTCAGGGATTATAGGGCGTGAACCCAGGTTTCTTTTTTCTTTCTTTCTTTTTTTATTGCTTTTCTTCTGAAGGTGGTGTTTTTTTTTTTTTAAAGGACAGGGTCTCCTTGTAGCACCCACTGCGCCTGGTGAGTTTGTGGGGTTTTGTTTTTGTTTTTAAGCAAAAAAAAAAAAAAAAAAATGGACTTTTAAACACAATACATTTTTGTGATTTACAGTCACTACTTCGCTTTGCTAACTTCATCATTAACATAGTAAGTTTTGTTCTTTTTTCACCTTTGTCAATCCGGAAAGCAAAAACTTTGTATTTGGGTTTTCTTTATGGAGGAGACAGTACACTTGGGCTCTCCGTCTCGCCATAGTCTGTCTTTGTCTGTTATTGAAATTATGAGCCAATCTCTATGGCCGCAGCCAAATGAGTAATTCACACAGTAAGTGCCCCACCTCGTGCTGGAAGTGGACATCCATCAGCACCTGGACGGGGAGGGATCTAGCTTAACCGTTTCACAGACACCGCTCTCTTCTCTTCTTTCTATGTCTTGAGCCAATACATCTCTCTCGTTGGGTGTCTGCGCCGCTGGAAGCTACTTCAGTGTGTTTCCACGCAGACGGTGCCGGGGGAAAGCTTTCTCTAGCTAATGGACGGCTGTTCTCTTTATTTGGAGTATCTTACTGGTTATGTAAGCGACCTCGAGAGAAATTATCCTGACCCAGATCAGAGGATGCAGTAGTGCTTCAGCTGCAGGATTTCTTCGTCGTTAATACCACAGCACTGATGACAAAGAGCAAGTTGTAATCCTCATCGCTGCCAGGTCTGAGCTGGAGCAGACAGAAAATCGTCATTTGCTCGCTGGAGGCTCGTTAGGTTACAGCCTCTGCTTGGTTCTGTGGTCTTGGCTTTTCTTCCTGTACAATGACGCCGCTTCGAGTGAGCTCAGAAATGCCTGCCTTGAAAGCCATTTGCCTGTGATATGAATTTTGAAGAAAATAAAAGAAGTATACCTTGAAAAAAAATACTCTCAAGAAACAAAATAAATGTCCAGCTTATTTAACGACCTTTAACAGTCTTGGCTTGGAGCTATTAGCTGAGATTTAAACTACTTTAAAATTCCCTCAGGGAACAAGAGTAGGTTATTTTTCTGCTTTCTTTTTCTTTTGTCTTATTTACATTTGGTTTGCTCTTAGCCTTAGGAATCGGAGGCCATTGCCTTTCATAGGTCTTAAATTCAGTGTTCCTAGTTTTGAGATTTCAAGAACTGTTTAGAAGAGTTTGCTGTGATGGTAATAATTTAGTAATGCTACAAAGATTAACTTAAAAACTAGAGTTTAACTATTGCGGCAGATGGGTTTCAAATCAGAATAATGTTTTAAGGGAAGTAGGGGTGTTTATTTGTTCTGTGGGTTCTCTCTCTCTCTCCTCTCTCTCTCTTCTCTCTCTCTTCTCTCTCCTCTCTTCTCTCACACCTCCTCTCTCTTTGGTGGTGCTGTATTCCCTTCCCCACCCCAGCTTGTTTTCTTAACAGGATCGTGTTTCTCAATAGACCTGCTTGGGTGGGAATTTGGACTTTGTTCTTTCAAGTCGCCTCCACATCCACCCCCCCCCCCCCTTCGTTCTCTCTCTCAGGCTAAAACTTGACTTATAAAATATGGCCTAGATTGTTCTCAGCTTCAATATTTTCCTTTTTGAGATTATTATACGGGTATTTTTGTAGTTAATGAGGTATATATATATTTTAACCTTGAAAAAGAAATTGTTAAATGCTTAACCAGACATTGCTTAGAAGTCAGACTGAGACCTAACTGCATGAGTTTCCTGTTCAATGCTCAGTGACGCTTACCGTGGTTTCGTTTGAGCAGCTGGTTGTATCTTGAGAAACTGTAGCTTATTTATTAAAAATATTTTTCGGCGGAGGGCTCATCTGTTTGCCTCTTCCTCAGTGTAATGGAAACATGTGGTGCAGCCTGGAGCCCCAAACAGGACACAGTTGTTCTGAGCACTCTTCCTATGTATGCATGGTAGGCCTTGCTAGAAATACAGGCTCTCATCTGGGTTTATTTGGGCTTCAGACTATTTTTAAAGTTTGTTTAACACTAATAAATGACCCTTTAAAAAAACTCCTACTAATAAAATTGAAAAAGTGTTGTTAGTTTGAGCGAAATGTTCAATTTTAAGTTAGTGATTTTCCATTTTGTTTTCAAAGTCTTATGATTTGGGCCATATTCTCCCCCTTCTTTCATCCAGAGGGAGTACAGTGCTTCCCCTTAGGCTGTGGAAGTTCTCATAGAATGTCTTTAGAGTCTTGAATTAGTTATGCATGAGCTCTAGTTTCTTTACATTCCACTGCAACTAAAGCAAAGAGATTTCTTTACTACCGATTCATTATAAAAGCTACTGATCTATTTGCTTTCATTTTAATATGAGCATGGTTTGTTTGGTATAAACATTAACATCGGACATTATTGACTTTTTTATTTAAGAACCAATTATGTATTTTACTATTCCGCGTTCATTGTTGTCTCCATTTAAATTTTTTTCCTTACAATAAGATCTTTACACATATTACAGTTGGTAAATTAATATATATTTAAATGTGCTTTAATAAGCACTATCAAAGTATCTTATACTTTGATGAGAATGTATTTTTAATTTAAATATAATTGTAACATTTGAAACTTTAAGGCTTTTTAATTAAGTGATATGTATCTTTGTTAGCCTAATTTTACCAAAGATTTTCAATTAAATGCCTTAAAACTTGAGAAATTCTTTGACCTAGAAATTAAACCCTTTTCCTGGTTAACTGACAGCAATTTAAATTGTATGTTTACTTGTTTATCCCTAAAATGACTCCCCTAGAAAAGGAATGCTCTTGAGAAGATCTTCACAAGAATGTTTTTGATAGTGTAAAATGACTGAGTCTCTTAGGAAATGCAAACCACCTGTATTATTTGCGTAAGAAAGAGGCACTTAAGACCAAGTTTACCTGTGTCAAATCCTACTAAATTGTATTGTGTCTTTAGCCACTTAGATTATATCTTTTGGTGATCATTTTGGTTACCCTTTATTGGTCAATCTGACATTTTAAAAAGATAATGTCCAAAGATTTAAAAGTCCTCTTGCAGAGGAGCCAGTATTTTTCACTTAGTCAAAAGCTAAACTGACAGAAAGGTAAACATTACAAAACATTATTTTTCTCTTTAGTTTAAGGACACCCTCAAATTGGTGTTTCTTCGGTTATATGGCTTCATAAAAAAACCCAGAGAGGACTATTGAACCTTTGTTGAGTTTAAAAGTGGAAGGTAAGTGCTTTTTGAAATTCTTTAAAAACTTTTTTGTCATTACTTACCCAAAGTAAAAGAATAGAATTTTTATAAAATACTAATTTTAGGAATCTAGGCTCAGGCAAACAGAATACTACGATAACAGTAGGACTGATAGTAACATTAGGAATTTCTACTTTAGAGCGTTAGCCTGTGACATAGGAGAATGTTGTGATTACAATTTAAGTGGACTATTCAGTTAGAACAAATTTGGTGTTGTTTGTGGTTGGTGGTTGCGTTGTGTGTTGGTTTGGATTGGTTGGTCTGGGGATCTAACCCAGGTCCTCTTGTGCATGCTAATAAAATTGAACATTTTTTTTTATTGAGTCATATTCCTTGTCATGATGTCTTTAAATACTATTTCAATTAAATGCTATTTATTCATGAATTTGCTGTATTGATAGTATAGAAAGATGGTATATTTCAAATATTTGTTTATGCTGAGAATCTTGGGGGCTACAGATTGCAGTGAATCTACTCAATTCCCGTTAGGAATTTCTTTTGGGGTGTGTTCGCCCTTGGTGACTGTATATTTTTTTGAAAATCTATGGATATAATTTTATTGGGATACAAAGTGTTGGGCTCTAGGGATTAGTTTTGAAAACTGGGCATGTGACCTCGAACTCACACGAGATCAGCTTGTATTCGTGTTCCCCAGAGCTGGATACAGGCTTGTGCCACCGTTCTTGCACAGGAGTTGACTTGTTATAAGAGTCTCTACAAACTAGCCAGGTGTGGTGTGTGGCGCGCACGCCCTTATTCCTAGCACTTGGGAGGCAGAGGCAGGTGGATCCTTTGTTAGTTCAAGGCCAGCCTGGTCTACAGAGACTTGAGTTCCAGGCCAGGCCTGGTCTACAGAGTAATGACGTCCAGACACTGGGTGTACAGAAGACCAACATAGCTTAAAAGAAAAAGCCAAAAAAAAAAAGTACTCTACCAACTACAAATATCTTGATATTTTTCCCCTCCCAGACTATTTTAGGTCTTTAAGACATCATACCAGAAGAGGCTTCGGATAAACACAAAACATAATGGCTTTGGGATTCTTAGTGTCTATTTAAACAGCTTTGTTTTGTGTCCAGATCTCACAAAATTCTTTTGGGATATAGATAGTTAAGAAGCTCAGTTGATTACTTACATTTTTCAGACTTTTGATTCTTTTATAGGAAAGTTTTTTAAGATAGACATTGGGGCCTGGGAGATGATGGCTCAGTGGTAAGGGCACTGGTTGTGCTCTTGGAGAGGGTCCTGTTTCCTTTCCATCACCCTCATGGTGGGATAACAACCATAAAATCCATCAGTTCCAAGGGATATGACAACTACTCCTCTTCTGACTCCAAGCCACCTGAGGACACAGGTAACCACACAACAGGACAAAAACATTCTATACATAAAATAAAATAATAAAGGGGTGTTTTTAAAAGAGGTGGTGGAAAGCTGAGCTAGTGGTCCAAGCTTTTAATCCTAGCGTTTGGGAGGTGGGGCAGGAGGATTCGTGGAGCTCAATAGGCAGGCCTGGCCTACATAGTGTAAGTTAAGGCCAGTGCTAGCTGTGACTAAAGGAGACTGCCTCAAAAAGACTGTAAAAAAAAATGAGGTGAGAATTTGGTTCAATTTTAACCGATTGATAGAATAAGTATCCCTGTATGATTAATGCTATATTTTATTCAAGCCGCTAAGAGGAATTATGAATTGGTTGGTGGGATAGTCATTTTTAATATACATTAAGTGTTCTTATTTCTCTCCTTTAATTCTTCTGCCTCCCTTACTGCAGCATGGTCTTAGATAGACTTTGTGTTGGAAGTCCTAAAGATATTGTGTAGTAGTTCTCACTGACCTCATTCCTACTTTCCTCTGTGCTGCTTTCTGTGTTCTTGTAGCGCAGGGGTAGGTCTGGACGTGGGTCTTGAGTCAGATCAGCTTCCTGCCTCAGTAGAAGCCACTCTCAAGTTTTAAAAAAGTAAATTAAAAAAATAAACATTGAAATCATAGCTTACTTTTGCTAGGTTATAACTTTGCACCAATTTTTTTTTTTTTTGTTGAGACAGGGTCTCCCTGTATTTTTCAGTGGTCCTGGAATTCAAATGTAGGAACCAGGCGGCTTGAACTCACAGAGATCCACTGACCCCAATTTCATTTTTTAATTGCTTTAATAAGATAAGAAACTTCAGGCCTCGGTGTGGGGTTGATGTCTTTAATCCCAGAACATTGGGAGCGCAGAGCCTTAAGTGGTTCTAAGTGATTCAGGCCAGCTCTGTTCTACTGGTAGTGATCAGCTGGGGTTCCAGGGAGACCTATCTCAAAAAAGACCAAAAACTAAACACCTACCACAACTGCCTGGCATATAATTTTAGCTTAATTTAAATAGTAAGCTTTAATTTTTATTTTTTTCTTATCTTTTTGAGAAGGGTCTCCCTGTAGTCCCAGCCTGTGCCTGAGAGCTGCTTAATTCATTTTTAATAAACACAAACTATTCTATTGCATGACTAAAAACATTAGATTATACCATTGAGGTAGCGTGGCACTATTATTACAACTATCTATCTTCATACCACATTTTAGGATAAAACTCTAGAAAATAACACTCTATTTTTTTTTTTCTTGACCAGATTTCAACCATTGTGTTGAAGAATACAATGTATATAGTTCAATCAATGCAATAGAATCCTTATTGATAAAACAACTGGATTTTTTAAAGAACGAAGATAGTGCCTTTCAGCCATACAGGTAAGAAAGTTTGCATTAATTTTAAAAGATTAAACATTGTTGCCGGCGTGTTCTACACCACTTTACATCCCAGCACTCTGGAGGCAGAGGGTGCAAGATGGATACTCTTATGAGTTTCAAGGCCAGCCTGGTCCTACATAGTCGAGTTCCCAGGACAGCTCCTGGGCTCAGGGAGACCCTGTCTAAAAACAAAAAAAAAATAAACAAATAACAGTTAAAACATTGTTTCCTTCTCCCATATTTAGGATATTCAAGGAACTCAGAGTATTCATTAAATTCTCAATTATAACATAATTGATTTGTTTACCAACCCAAATATAAACAGATTAATGTCCTGTGAACAGAAGGTTCTTGCCTTCCTAGGAGTAAAGGAGTCGCATATGCAGCCTATTCTTTGGCATTCTGAATGTTAGAAAATAACTGCTAGACACTAGTATAGATTATCTTCATGTTCAGCTCTAAACATAAAGGATCCGGTATCTAAACGTGTTTTGTATTTACTATGTGTATCCTTATCAATTTAACATAAGAGGTCTTTTTTTCCCCTGTTTGAGGGACTTAGGGCCCTGAGTTTGTTGTGTCATTTTCTCTTGTTGAATAATTTAATCAGCTTTAAGTAAATATATTTTGGGGTAAAAAATGTTTCCCACCAGACAGTAGATTTAAGATTTAAATTGCGGGGCTGGAGATATGGACCTAAGTGGTTAAGATCCTACTGCTCTTGGCAGAGGACCCCAGGTTCGATTCCAGCACCCAACATGGTGGCTGAGACCCGTCTTTCAAACTCCAGTTCCAGGGAAAATCCAACACCCTCTTTTGCCCTCCACAGCATGCTAGGGACATGTGGCAGACCTACAACCGAGACATCTATTCATTCAAATATAAGAAAAAATAAGTAAATAAATAAAAAAAAGATTTAATGCAATAGAAGCTTATTAGTATTTGTGTGTGTGGGGAGGTCTTTTTTGAGACAGGGTTTCCCTTAGTCCCAGTGGCTTGGAGGTTGCTCTGTAGACCAGGCTGGCCTTGAACATCCCCCTCCAGAGATCTTTCTGCCTTGCCTCCTGAGTGCTAGGATTTTTTTTTTTTTGATCTCCGGCCCCCCCCCCCCCCCCAATCAGTCAGTTATTAACTTGGTCATGGCTATCTACACATCTATAATCCCAGCCCTCTGGAGGTTGAGGTAGAAGGATCTTTTTCAGGTCCAGCCTAGGGTACTTAGGAAGACTTTAAGAAGTTAAAAAGGGGGGCTGGAGAGATGGCCTAGTGTTAAAAAGCGCCAACTTGCTCTTGCAGAGGAACCTGGGTTTGATCCCCAGCAACACATGAAATCCAATTCCGGAGGAGAACTCCAGTTCCAGGGGGGAATCCGACACCCTCTTCTGACCTCCGTAGCCATGCACACGGAGCGCACAAACATGCATGCAGACCAGTACATTCATACACATACATTATAAATTAAATAAAATTAAAAAAAAAAAGTTTAAAAACGGCAGTGGTGGAGAGATGTCTCAGCACTATAGACGGACATTAGTTGGTTCTAGCACTCACTCAGATACCCAGGGTGGATGGAGCCCCCTTTCCTGGCCTCTGGGGCAACTGCGACACACAGAACATACAACCCAATAATTTTTTTTTTTTTCGTTAAAAACATATTAACCCCACTTTTTTTTTTATTTTTATTTTGTCTTTCATTAGAAATTTTAGATAAAAGTTAAGAAAAAGGTTTATATTTTTACAGTTAGGCTTTGATTCACAACAAAATTTGTAGTTGTTTTTTGGTTAAGTATTTAAAGTAGTATGATTTTACATTGAAAAAAAGGGAACACGGTTGGGTTTAATTTTTTTGCCCCCTCTATAATTGAAGGAGTAGTACTGAGCGCATTTGTGGTAAATTATGATTTCATTCAGCTATGTTACTTGTTTTTCAGCTAATAAAATGTAGAGCCATTCGTTTCATGGAAGGAACAAAGGGCCTCTGAGT
Source organism: Rhizomys pruinosus (assembly GCA_009823505.1). NCBI lineage: Eukaryota > Metazoa > Chordata > Mammalia > Rodentia > Spalacidae > Rhizomys > Rhizomys pruinosus. The sequence continues at coordinate 280,070 of VZQC01012262.1, read as the reverse complement.
TAATGAGCAGTGACTTGTTGTGCTGAAGTTACAGTACTTAGGGAATTAGAGCAGTTCTGCTAGGTCTGTCCTTTACTGTGAAGCATACCAAGATTGACGTTCGGTTTTTTTCTCTTATTAAATGGAGGGAGGAGCTTATTTTGCTTTGTCTTTTTTGGGGGGGTTTTTTAATATTTAGTTTATACTTGCTCTGCTTACAACATTTAAGGCTAAAAATTCACACGCAAATCACATTCTTAATAATGGAGATGTTGAGTCTCTTTTCCCTTGGGTGTTTTTTTGTTTTCTGAATGTTGTCTGCCTATACACTAGCCCCATGTATCATTTGGTAATGAGTTCAAATAGGTAAATCTAGGTGGTGAAGTCGAAGTACCTTCTAAATGATAGCTTTCATTAGCATTGTAAAGTTTTAGCTTGGATTTTTTTTTTTTTCTTCTTCTTTTTGAGACAGGGTCCCCTGTAGCCCCAGCTGTCCTGGAACTCACTTCTGTAAACCAGGCTGGCCTCACAGAGATTTGCCTGCTTCTTCCTCCCAAGGATTAAAGGCGTGCCGCCACCACGCTCGGCTAGCTTGGATCTTACTTAGAACTGTGTAATAGTTATGTAGTTGCTATTATAAAAGATACCTTTTAAAAAAAATTATGTGTGTGCAAGCTCATGCGAATTCTTATAATGGAGTTACGTGCTGCCTTGAGCCACCCCTTGATGTAGATGTGAGGAATGAACTCAGGAACCTTGGGGTAAAGACATTTTGTGTATGTAATGTATGTATTGTTAACCACTAAACCATCTTCTCACCCCTTTATTAGATGTTGCTTTTAAAAATAAATCTTAGGCACCAGGTTCGTGGGTGCATGCCTTTAATCCTTAGCACTTGGAAGGCAGAGGACAGTTTGGGATTAAAGGGACCCTGTTCTCAAAAAAATACCAAAAACAAAACAAAAACCTAATAATAAACCTAAAATAATAAAAATAAAACTTTATTAAAATGGTTTGGGAGGGGATGTGTGTAGCACCGTTCTTCTAGTAGTTATTCTATTATGTTTTATATTTATATATTATATATATATTTTGGGGGGGTCTTTTTGAGACAAGGGTTCTCCCTTTAGTTCCCAGCTGACCTGGAATTCACTTTATTGGTAGACCAGTAGACCAGACAGACCTTCAACTCACAGAGATCTGCCTGCTGCTGCCATTTCCAAGTGCTGGGATTAAAGGCAGCACCACACATGNCATGTGTGGTGCTGCCTTTAATCCCAGCACTTGGAAATGGCAGCAGCAGGCAGATCTCTGTGAGTTGAAGGTCTGTCTGGTCTACTGGTCTACCAATAAAGTGAATTCCAGGTCAGCTGGGAACTAAAGGGAGAACCCTTGTCTCAAAAAGACCCCCCCAAAATATATATATAATATATAAATATAAAACATAATAGAATAACTACTAGAAGAACGGTGCTACACACATCCCCTCCCAAACCATTTTAATAAAGTTTTATTTTTATTATTTTAGGTTTATTATTAGGTTTTTGTTTTGTTTTTGGTATTTTTTTGAGAACAGGGTCCCTTTAATCCCAAACTGTCCTCTGCCTTCCAAGTGCTAAGGATTAAAGGCATGCACCCACGAACCTGGTGCCTAAGATTTATTTTTAAAAGCAACATCTAATAAAGGGGTGAGAAGATGGTTTAGTGGTTAACAATACATACATTACATACACAAAATGTCTTTACCCCAAGGTTCCTGAGTTCATTCCTCACATCTACATCAAGGGGTGGCTCAAGGCAGCACGTAACTCCATTATAAGAATTCGCATGAGCTTGCACACACATAATTTTTTTTAAAAGGTATCTTTTATAATAGCAACTACATAACTATTACACAGTTCTAAGTAAGATCCAAGCTAGCCGAGCGTGGTGGCGGCACGCCTTTAATCCTTGGGAGGAAGAAGCAGGCAAATCTCTGTGAGGCCAGCCTGGTTTACAGAAGTGAGTTCCAGGACAAGCTGGGGCTACAGGGAGACCCTGTCTCAAAAAGAATAAGAAAAAAAAAAATCCAAGCTAAAACTTTACAATGCTAATGAAAGCTATCATTTAGAAGGTACTTCGACTTCACCACCTAGATTTACCTATTTGAACTCACTTCCAAATGATAATGGGGCCTAGTGTATAGCAGACAACATTCAATAAAACAAAATAAACACCCAAGGGAAAGAGAGACTCAAACATCTCCATTATTAAGAATGTGATTTGCGTGGAATTTTTAGCCTTAAATGTTGTAAGCAAGCAAAAATAAGAGAAAGTTCTAAAAAACCCCCCAAAAAGACAAAGCAAAATAAGCTCCTCCATTTAATAAGAGAAAAAAACCGAACGTCAATCTTGGTATGCTTCACAGTAAAGGACAGACCTAGCAGAACTGCTCTAATTCCCTAAGTACTGTAACTTCAGCACAACAAGTCACTGCTCATTAACTCAGAGGCCCTGTTGTTCCTTCCATGAAACGAATGGCTCTACATTTTATTATGCTGAAAAACAAGTAACTAGCTGTAATAAATCATAATATTACCCTGCCGGCCTTTGCATACTACTCTTACAGAGGGACAAAAAAAATTAAACCCAACGTGTTCCCTTTTTTTCAATGTAAAATCATACTACTTTAAATACTTAACCAAAAAACAACTACAAATTTGTGTGTGATCAAAGCCTAACTGTAAAAATTATAAACCTTTTTCTTAAACTTTTATCTTAAAATTTCATAATGAAAAGACAAAATAAAAATAAAAAAAAAAGTGGGGTTAATACATGTTTTTAACTAAAAAAAAAAAAATATTGGGTGTGTATGTTCTGTTGTACGGCAGTTTGCCCAGAGCCGGAAAGGGGCTGCTCCATCCACCCTGGGTATCTGATGGTGAGTGCTAGACTCAACTAATGTCCGTCTTATGGCTGAGACATCTCTCCACCACGCCTTTTTAAACTTTTTTTTTTTAATTTTATTTAATTTATATGTATGTGTAATGAATGTACTGTCTGCATGCAGTTTGTGCGCTCGCGTGGTGCATGCTGACGGGAGGTCAGAAGAGGGTGCGGATTCTCCCCTGGAACGGGAGTTCTCCTCCGGAATGTGGAGTTTCATGTGTTGCTGGGATCAAACCCAGGTCCTCTGCAAGAGCAAGTTGGCGCTTCTTAACACTAGGCCATCTCTCCAGCCCCCCTTTTTAACTTCTTAAAGTCTTCCTAAGTACCCTAGGCTGGACCTGAAAAAGATCCTTCTACCTCAACCTCCAGAGGGCTGGGATTATAGATGTGTACAGTACGCCATACCAAGTTCAATAACTGACTGAATTGGGGGGGGGGGGGGGGCCGCGAATTAAAAAAAAATCCTAGCACTCAGGAGGCAGAAGGCAGGGAGATCTCTGGAGGGGGGGGAGTTAAGGCCAGCCCTGTGTCTACAGAGCAAACTCCAAGCCACTGGGACTAAAGGGAAACCCTGTCTCAAAAAAGACACTCCCCACGACACACAAAATACTAATAAGCTTCTATTGCATTGTAAATCTTTTTTTTTTTAATATCTTATATTTTTCTTCATATGTTGAATGAATAGACTGTCTGGTTGTAGGTCTGGACCATGTCCCTGACAATGCTGTGGAGGGCCCAAAAGAGGGTGTGGATTTTCCGCTGGAACTGGAGTTTGAAGACGGGTCTCAGCCCACACATGTGGGTGCTGTGGGAATGCGAACCCTGGGGTCCTCTGCCAAGAGCAGTAGGCATCTTAACCACTTAGGTGGCCATATCTCCAGCCCCTGCATTTAAATCTTAACTAGTCTGGTGGGAAACATTTTTTACCCCAAAATATATTTACTTAAAGCTATTGAAATTATCAACAAGAGAAAATGACACAACAAACTCAGGGCCCTAAGTCCCTCAAACAGGGGAAAAAAAGACCTCTTATGTTAAATTGATAAGGATACACATAGTAAATACAAAACACGTTTAGATACCGGATCCTTTATGTTTAGAGCTGAACATGAAGATAATCTATACTAGTGTCTAGCAGTTATTTTCTAACATTCAGAATGCCAAAGAAGGGCTGCATGCGACTCTTTACTCCTAGCGAAGGCCAAGAACCTTCTGTTCACAGACATTATCTGTTTATATTTGGGTTGGTAAACAAATCAATTATGTGTATAATTGAAATTTACAATGAATACTCTGAGTTCCTTGAATCATCTAAACTAATGGGGAAGGAAACAATGATTTAACTTTGTTATTTTTTATTTTTTTTTGTGTTTTTTCAGACAGGGTCTCTCCCTGAGCCCAGGGCTGTCCTGGAACTCACTATGTAGGACCAGGCGTGGCCTTGAACTCAGTAAAATCCATCTCTGCCGCCTCTGCCTCCAGAGTGCTGGGAGTAAAGGGTGTAGAACACCCGGCAACATGTTTAATCTTTTAAAATTAATGCAAAACTTTCTTACCTGGTTAGGCTGAAAGCACTATCTTCGGTTCTAAAAAATCCAGTTGTTTATCATAAGGAATTCTATTGCATGATTGAACTATATACGATTTATTCATTCAACCAACATGGTTGAAATCTGGTCAAGAAAAAAAAAGAATAGGTGTTATTTTCTAGGTTTTAGTCCTCAAAATGTGGTATGAAGATAGATAGTTGTAATAATGTAGTGCCACGCTACCATACCAATGGTATAATCTAATGTTTTTAGTCATGCAATAGAATAGTTTGTGTTTATTAAAAATGAATGTAAGCAGCTCTGCAGGACAGGCTGGGACTACAGGAGACCCTTCCTCAAAAAAGATAAAAAAAAAATAAAATTAAAGCATTACTATTTAAATTAAGCTAAATATAAGCCAAAGTCAGTTGTGTAGGTGTTTAGTTTTTGGTCTTTTTTGAGATAGGGTCTCCCTGTAACCCCAGCTGTCCTACCAGTAGACAGAGCTGGCCTGAAACTCACTTAGAATCCACTTAGGCCATCTGCGCTCCCAATGTTCGGGATTAAAGGAATAACCACCACACCGAGGCTGAAGTTTACTTACTTATTTTAAAGCAATTAAAAATGAAATTGGGGTCAGTGGATCTCTGTGAGGTTCAAGCCTGCCTGGTCTACATTTGAAGTTCCAGACACAGCTGAAAAAAAGTACAGGGAGACCCTGTCTCAAAAAAAAAAAAAAAAAAAATTGGTGTCAAAGTTTATTAAACTAGCAAAAGTAGCTATGATTTCAATGTTTTATTTTTTAATTTTACTTTTTTTAAAATTGAGAGTGGCTTCTAACTGAGGGCAGGAGCAGCTATCTGAACTCCACGACTACGTCCCAGACCTACCCCTGCGCTACAAGAACACAGAAAGCAGCACAGAGGAAAGTAGGAATGAGGTCAGTGAGAACTACTACACAATATCTTTAGGACTTCCAACACAAAGTCTATCTAAGACCATGCTGCAGTAAGGGAGGCAGAAGATTAAAGGAGAGAAATAAGACACTTATGTTTTAAAAATGACTATCCCACCATTCCCACTTCATAATTGTTTAGCGCTTGATAAACATCACCCTACATTAACTCATACAGGCATAACTTATTCTATCAATCGGTTAAAATTAAACAAATTCTGACCTCTTTTTTTTTAATGCCTCTTTTTGAGGCAGGTCTCGCTAGTTAAGTCACGCTAACCAGGCTGGCCTAATTACACTATGGTAGGCCAGGCCTGCCTATGAGCTCTCAGAATCTCCTGCCCCAGCTCACGCTAGGATTAAAGCATTGGACCACAGCCTCACTTTCCACACTCTTTTAAAAACACCCCTTTATTATTTTATTTTAATGTATAGATGTTTTGCCTGGTGTAGTGAGGTACCTGTGTCTCAAGATGTAGGTTGGATCAGAAAGGAGTAGTCAGATCCCTGGAACTGAGTGGAGTTAATTATGGTTGTTATCCACCATGCAGGTGCTGGAAAGGAAACAGGACACTCTCCAAGAGCAACCAGTGCCTTACCACTGAGCCATCATCTCCCAGCCCCCAATTCTATCTTAAAAACTTTCCTATAAAAGAATCAAAGTCTGAAAAATGTAAGTAATCAACTGAGCTTCTTAACTATCTATATCCCAAAAGAATTTTGTGAGATCTGGACACAAAACAAAGCTGTTTAAATAGACACTAAGAATCCCAAAGCCATTATGTTTTGTGTTTACCTCTTCTGGTATTATGTCTTAAAGACCATAAAATAGTCTGGGAGGGGAAAATATCAAGATTTTTAGTTTGTAGAGACTTTTTTTTTGGTCTTTTTGACATGGGTTCTCCTGTAGCCCCAGCTGTCCCTGGAACTCAACTCTGTAGACCAGGCCTGGCCTGGAACTCACTCTGTAGACCAGGCTGGCCTTGAACTACAAAGGATCCACCTGCCTCTGCCTCCCAAGTGCTAGGATTAAGAGGCGTGCCGCCAAACCACACCTGGCTAGTTTGTAGAGACTCTTATAACAAGTCAACTCCTGTGCAAGAACGGTGGCACAAGCCTTAATCCAGCTCTGGGGAAAGAATACAAGCTGATCTCTGTGAGTTCGAGGTCAGCATGCCCAGTTTCAAAACTATCCCTAGCCCAACACTTTGTATCCAATAAAATTATATCCATAGATTTTAAAAAAATAAAGTCACCAGGGCTGAACACCCCCAAAAGAATTCCTAACGGGACTTGAGTAGATTCACTGCAATCTGTAGCCCCCAAAGATTCTCAGCATAAACAAATATTTGAAATATACCATCTTTCTATACTATCAATACAGCAAATTCATGAATAAATAGCATTTAATTGAAATAGTATTTAAAGACATCATGACAAGGATTACTCAATAAAAAAATGTCAATTTATTAGCATGCACAAGAGGACCTGGGTTAGATCCCCAGACCCAACAAACCAAACCAACACACAACCAAACCAACCAAGCAAACAAACCCAAAATAATTGTTCTACTGAATAGTCCACTTAAATGTAATCACAACATTCTCCTATGTCACAGGCTAACCTCTAAAGTAGAAATTCCTATGTTACTATCAGTCCTATGTTATCTAGTATTCTGTTTGCTGAGCCTAGATTCCTAAAAATTTAGTATTTTATAAAATTCTATCTTTACTTTGGTTAAGTAATGACAAAGTTTTTTAAGAATTTCAAAAGCACTTACTTCCACTTTAACTAACAAAGTTCATGCTCTCTGGTTTTTTTATGAAGCATATAACACGAAGAAACACCAATTTAGGGTGTCTTAAACTAAGAAAAAAATATGTTTTTAATGTTATACTTCTGTCAGTTTAGCTTTTACTAAGTGAGAAAATACTGGCTCCTTCTCAAGAGGACTTTTAATCTTTGGACATTATCTTTTTAAAATGTCAGATTGACCAATAAAGGGTAACCAAAATGATCACCAAAAGATATAATCTAAGTGGCTAAAGACACAATACAATTTAGTAGGATTTGACACAGGTAAACTTGGTCTTAAGTGCCTCTTTCTTACGCAAATAATACAGGTGGTTTGCATTTCCTAAGAGACTCAGTCATTTTACACTATCAAAAACATTCTTGTGAAGATCTTCTCAAGAGCATTCCTTTTCTAGGGGAGTCATTTTAGGGATAAACAAGTAAACATACAATTTAAATTGCTGTCAGTTAACCAGGAAAAGGGTTTAATTTCTAGGTCAAAGAATTTCTCAAGTTTTAAGGCATTTAATTGAAAATCTTTGGTAAAATTAGGCTAACAAAGATACATATCACTTAATTAAAAAGCCTTAAAGTTTCAAATGTTACAATTATATTTAAATTAAAAATACATTCTCATCAAGTATAGATACTTTGATAGTGCTTATTAAAGCAACATTTAAATATATTAATTTACCAACTGTAATATGTGTAAAGATCTTATTGTAAGGAAAAAAATTTAAATGGAGACAACATGAAACGCGACATAGTAAAATACATAATTTTCTTAAAATAAAAATCAATAATGTAACCATGTTAATTTTTATACCAAACAAACATGCTCATATTAAAATGAAAGCAAATAGATCAGTAGCTTTTATAATGAATCGGTAGTAAAGAAATCTCTTTGCTTTAGTTGCAGTGGAATGTAAAGAAACTAGAGCTCATGCATAACTAATTCAAGACTCTAAAGACATTCTATGAGAACTTCCACAGCCTAAGGGGAAGCACTGTACTCCCTCTGGATGAAAGAAGGGGGAGAATATGGCCCAAATCATAAGACTTAAATAAAAAATGAAAATCACTAACTTAAAATTGAACATTTCGCTCAAACAAAACACTTTTTCAATTTTATTAGTAGGAGTTTTTTTAAAGGTCATTTATTAGTGTTAAACAAACTTTAAAAATAGTCTGAAGCCCAAATAAACCCAGATGAGAGCCTGTATTTCTAGCAAGGCCTACCATGCATACATAGGAAGAGTGCTCAGAACAACTGTGTCCTGTTTGGGGCTCCAGGCTGCACCACATTCCATTCACATGAGGAAGAGGCAAACAGATGAGCCCTCGCCGAAAAATATTTTTAAATAAATCAGCTACAGTTCTCAAATACAACTCAGCTGCTCAAACAAACCACGGTAAAGCTCACTAGCATTGAACAGGAAACTCATGCAGTTTATGTCTGCAGTCTGAGCTTCTAACAATGTCTGGTTAACATTTAACAATTTCTTTTTCAGGTTAAAATATATATATCTCATTAACTACAAAATACCCGTATAATAATCTCAAAAAGGAAAATATTGAAGCTGAGAACAATCTAGGCCATATTTTATAAGTCAAGTTTTAGCCTGAGAGAGAGACGGGGGGGGGGGGGGGGATTGGAGCTACTTGAAAGAACAAAGTCCAAATTCCCACCCAAGCAGGTCTATTGAAAACACGATCCTGTTAGAAAACAAGCTGGGGGTGGGGAAGGGAATACAGCACCACCAAAGAGAGAGAGAGAAGAGAGAGAGAGAGAGAGAGAGAGAGAGAGAGAGAAGAGAGAGAGAGGAGGAGAGAGAGAGACCTTCACAGAACAAATAAACACCCCTACTTCCCTTAAAACATTATTCTGATTTGAAACCCATCTGCCGCAATAGTTAAACTCTAGTTTTTAAGTTAATCTTTGTAGCATTACTAAATTATTACCATCACAGCAAACTCTTCTAAACAGTTCTTGAAATCTCAAAACTAGGAACACTGAATTTAAGACCTATGAAAGGCAATGGCCTCGATTCCTAAGGCTAAGAAGCAAAACAAATGTAAATTAAGACAAAAGAAAAAGGAAAGCAAAAAATAACCTACTTTGTTCCTGAGGATTTTTAAAGTACTTTTAAATCTCAGCAATCCAAGCCAAGACTTTAAAGGTCAGTAAATATAGCTGACATTTCATTTTGTTCTTGAGCAGTATTTTTTTAATCAAGCGTAAATACTTCTTTAGTCTTCAAAAATCACAGGCAAATGGCTTTCAAGGCAGGCATTTCTGAGCTCACTCGAAGCGGCGTCATTGTACAGGAAGAAAAGCCAAGACCACAGAACCAAGCAGAGGCTGTAACCTAACGAGCCTCCAGCGAGCAAATGACGATTTTCTGTCTGCTCCAGCTCAGACCTGGCAGCGATGAGGATTACAACTTGCTCTTTGTCATCAGTGCTGTGGTATTAACGACGAAGAAATCCTGCAGCTGAAGCACTACTGCATCCTCTGATCTGGGTCAGGATAATTTCTCTCGAGGTCGCTTACATAACCAGTAAGATACTCCAAATAAAGAGAACAGCCGTCCATTAGCTAGAGAAAGCTTTCCCCCGGCACCGTCTGCGTGGAAACACACTGAAGTAGCTTCCAGCGGCGCAGACACCCAAATGAGAAGAGTACTTGGCTCAGAGCACACAGAAAGAAGGAAGAGGCGGTGCTCTGTAAACTGTAACTAATCCCCCGTCACAGGTGCTGATGGAGTCACTTCCAGCACGAGTCACATTACTGGTGATTACTCATTTGGCTGCGGCCATAGAGATTGGCTCATAATTTCAATAACAGACAAAGACAGACTATGGCGAGACGGAGAGCCCAAGTGTACTGTCTCCTCCATAAAGAAAACCCAAATACAAAGTTTTTGCTTTCCGGATTGACAAAGGTGAAAAAAGAACAAGAAACTTACTATGTTAATGTGAAGTTAGCAAAGCGAAGTAGTGACTGTAAATCACAAAAATGCTTTGTGTTTAAAAGTCCAATTTTTTTTTTTTTTTTTTGCTTAAAAACAAAAACAAAACCCCACAAACACTCACCAGGCCAGCTGGGGCTAAAGGGAGACCCTGTCTTTAAAAAAAAAAAAACACCACCCTCAGAGAAAAAGCAATAAAAAAAAAAAAAAAAAAAGAAACTGGGTTCACGCCTATAATCCCTGAAATGGAAAGCAGAAGTAGGAGGGTCAGTTTCTGCCCTAGTCAGCTACAGAGTCAGCTACAGTCAGTTTAAGGCCAACCTGCCCCAACAAAATCTCTCCAAAAACAAACAGAAAATAAGAAAGGAAGGCAGGGGGAAAGAGGGACAAAGAGGAGGAGGGGAGGGGCACTTTGCATGATGATTTTAGGCCTGTAATCCTAGGACACAGGGTGACTGCTGTGAGTTCAAGGCCAGCCTGGTCTAAGGAAAACTGCCTCAAACAAAAACAAAGACATGCTGTAATGCTCAAACTGAAAGAGAACAACACAAACCATCTCGGAAGCACTTTACTGAAAAATAGAGGAGGAAGAGGAAGAAGAGGAAGAAGCAAGGTAATGGGTGAAAGACTAAAATTGATTATATACATGTGTGAAATTGTCAAAGAATAAAAAATGAAATTTAGAAATAGTTGTATAACATTCCATGAGATGGACACACAGTCAACTGATCAACCACTTCCTTGTGGTTGAACAATCAGATTGTTTTCAAGGTTGGCTACCACAACCAGAGCAAGAGTAAGTAGCCTTCCTTAAACAGACTCAATGTTCTAGTGCTTTTATTTCTGTGGAAAAGAATCTTAGGAGTAGAAAGGGAGGCAAAATGCTCTATTTTACATTAACTCTGGCATATAGGTTATATTAGCTATTAGTCTTTTTGGTTTTCCTAGGATGTCTTTTTATACAGATCTTTCACATTTTTAAGAGACAAATATCCCAAATTTCTTTTATGGGTTATGGGTTTATTGTCTTTTGATTTTTTTTTTTTTTTAAAGACAGGGTCTCCCTTTAGCCCCAGCTGGCCTGGTGAGTTTTGTGGGGTTTTGTTTTTGTTTTAAGCAAAAAAAAAAAAAATTGGACTTTTAAACACAAAGTATTTTTGTGATTTACAGTTACTACTTCGCTTTGCTAACTTCATATTAACATAGTAAGTTTCTGTTCTTTTTTCACCTTTGTCAATCCGGAAAGCAAAAACTTTGTATTTGGGTTTTCTTTATGGAGGAGACAGTACACTTGGGCTCTCCGTCTCGCCATAGTCTGTCTTTGTCTGTTATTGAAATTATGAGCCAATCTCTATGGCCGCAGCCAAATGAGTAATCACCAGTAATGTGACTCGTGCTGGAAGTGACTCCATCAGCACCTGTGACGGGGGATTAGTTACAGTTTACAGAGCACCGCCTCTTCCTTCTTTCTGTGTGCTCTGAGCCAAGTACTCTTCTCATTTGGGTGTCTGCGCCGCTGGAAGCTACTTCAGTGTGTTTCCACGCAGACGGTGCCGGGGGAAAGCTTTCTCTAGCTAATGGACGGCTGTTCTCTTTATTTGGAGTATCTTACTGGTTATGTAAGCGACCTCGAGAGAAATTATCCTGACCCAGATCAGAGGATGCAGTAGTGCTTCAGCTGCAGGATTTCTTCGTCGTTAATACCACAGCACTGATGACAAAGAGCAAGTTGTAATCCTCATCGCTGCCAGGTCTGAGCTGGAGCAGACAGAAAATCGTCATTTGCTCGCTGGAGGCTCGTTAGGTTACAGCCTCTGCTTGGTTCTGTGGTCTTGGCTTTTCTTCCTGTACAATGACGCCGCTTCGAGTGAGCTCAGAAATGCCTGCCTTGAAAGCCATTTGCCTGTGATTTTTGAAGACTAAAGAAGTATTTACGCTTGATTAAAAAAATACTGCTCAAGAACAAAATGAAATGTCAGCTATATTTACTGACCTTTAAAGTCTTGGCTTGGATTGCTGAGATTTAAAAGTACTTTAAAATCCTCAGGAACAAAGTAGGTTTGTATTTTCTGCTTCCTTTTTCTTTTGTCTTAATTTACATTTGGTTTTGCTTCTTAGCCTTAGGAATTGAGGCCATTGCCTTTCATAGGTCTTAAATTCAGTGTTCCTAGTTTTGAGATTTCAAGAACTGTTTAGAAGAGTTTGCTGTGATGGTAATAATTTAGTAATGCTACAAAGATTAACTTAAAAACTAGAGTTTAACTATTGCGGCAGATGGGTTTCAAATCAGAATAATGTTTTAAGGGAAGTAGGGGTGTTTATTTGTTCTGTGAAGGTCTCTCTCTCTCTTTCTCTCTCTCTCTCTCTCTCTCTCTCTCTCTCTCTCTCTCTTTGGTGGTGCTGTATTCCCTTCCCCACCCCCAGCTTGTTTTCTAACAGGATCGTGTTTTCAATAGACCTGCTTGGGTGGGAATTTGGACTTTGTTCTTTCAAGTAGCTCCAATCCCCCCCCCCCCCCCCGTCGCCCCTTTCCCCCCCCCCCCGTCTCTCTCTCAGGCTAAAACTTGACTTATAAAATATGGCCTAGATTGTTCTCAGCTTCAATATTTTCCTTTTTGAGATTATTATACGGGTATTTTGTAGTTAATGAGGTATATATATTTTTAACCTGAAAAAGAAATTGTTAAATGTTAACCAGACATTGTTAGAAGCTCAGACTGCAGACATAAACTGCATGAGTTTCCTGTTCAATGCTAGTGAGCTTTACCGTGGTTTGTTTGAGCAGCTGAGTTGTATTTGAGAACTGTAGCTGATTTATTTAAAAATATTTTTCGGCGAGGGCTCATCTGTTTGCCTCTTCCTCATGTGAATGGAATGTGGTGCAGCCTGGAGCCCCAAACAGGACACAGTTGTTCTGAGCACTCTTCCTATGTATGCATGGTAGGCCTTGCTAGAAATACAGGCTCTCATCTGGGTTTATTTGGGCTTCAGACTATTTTTAAAGTTTGTTTAACACTAATAAATGACCTTTAAAAAAACTCCTACTAATAAAATTGAAAAAGTGTTTTGTTTGAGCGAAATGTTCAATTTTAAGTTAGTGATTTTCATTTTGATTTTCAGAGTCTTATGATTTGGGCCATATTCTCCCCCTTCTTTCATCCAGAGGGAGCACAGTGCTTCCCCTTAGGCTGTGGAAGTTCTCATAGAATGTCTTTAGAGTCTTGAATTAGTTATGCATGAGCTCTAGTTTCTTTACATTCCACTGCAACTAAAGCAAAGAGATTTCTTTACTACCGATTCATTATAAAAGCTACTGATCTATTTGCTTTCATTTTAATATGAGCATGTTTGTTTGGTATAAAAATTAACATGGTTACATTATTGATTTTTATTTTAAGAAATTATGTATTTTACTATGCCGTTTCATGTTGTCTCCATTTAAATTTTTTTCCTTACAATAAGATCTTTACACATATTACAGTTGGTAAATTAATATATATTAAATGTTGCTTTAATAAGCACTATCAAAGTATCTATACTTGATGAGAATGTATTTTTAATTTAAATATAATTGTAACATTTGAAACTTTAAGGCTTTTTAATTAAGTGATATGAATCTTTGTTAGCCTAATTTTACCAAAGATTTTCAATTAAATGCCTTAAAACTTGAGAAATTCTTTGACCTAGAAATTAAACCCTTTTCCTGGTTAACTGACAGCAATTTAAATTGTATGTTTACTTGTTTATCCCTAAAATGACTCCCCTAGAAAAGGAATGCTCTTGAGAAGATCTTCACAAGAATGTTTTTGATAGTGTAAAATGACTGAGTCTCTTAGGAAATGCAAACCACCTGTATTATTTGCGTAAGAAAGAGGCACTTAAGACCAAGTTTACCTGTGTCAAATCCTACTAAATTGTATTGTGTCTTTAGCCACTTAGATTATATCTTTTGGTGATCATTTTGGTTACCCTTTATTGGTCAATCTGACATTTTAAAAAGATAATGTCCAAAGATTAAAAGTCCTCTTGAGAAGGAGCCAGTATTTTCTCACTTAGTAAAAGCTAAACTGACAGAAGTATAACATTAAAAACATATTTTTTTCTTAGTTAAGACACCCTAAATTGGTGTTTCTTCGTGTTATATGCTTCATAAAAAAAACCAGAGAGCATGAACTTTGTTAGTTAAAGTGGAAGTAAGTGCTTTTGAAATTCTTAAAAACTTTGTCATTACTTAATCAAAGTAAAGATAGAATTTTATAAAATACTAATTTTAGGAATCTAGGCTCAGCAAACAGAATACTAGATAACAGTAGGACTGATAGTAACATAGGAATTTCTACTTTAGAGGTTAGCCTGTGACATAGGAGAATGTTGTGATTACATTTAAGTGGACTATTCAGTAGAACAATTTTTGGTTTGTTTGTTGGTTGGTTGGTTGGTTGGTTTGGTTTGGTTTGGTTGGGTCTGGGGATCTAACCCAGGTCCTCTTGTGCATGCTAATAAATTGACATTTTTTTATTGAGTAATACTCTTGTCATGATGTCTTTAAATACTATTTCAATTAAATGCTATTTATTCATGAATTTGCTGTATTGATAGTATAGAAAGATGGTATATTTCAAATATTTGTTTATGCTGAGAATCTTTGGGGGCTACAGATTGCAGTGAATCTACTCAAGTCCCGTTAGGAATTTCTTTTGGGGGTGTTCAGCCCTGGTGACTTTATTTTTTTAAAATCTATGGATATAATTTTATTGGATACAAAGTGTTGGGCTAGGGATAGTTTTGAAACTGGGCATGCTGACCTCGAACTCACAGAGATCAGCTTGATATCTTTCCCCAGAGCTGGGATTAAAGGCTTGTGCCACCGTTCTTGCACAGGAGTTGACTTGTTATAAGAGTCTCTACAAACTAGCCAGGTGTGGTGGCGCACGCCTTTAATCCTAGCACTTGGGAGGCAGAGGCAGGTGGATCTTTGTGAGTTCAAGGCCAGCCTGGTCTACAGAGTGAGTTCCAGGCCAGCCTGGTCTACAGAGTGAGTTCCAGGACAGCTGGGGCTACAGGGAGACCCTGTCTCGAAAAGACCAAAAAAAAAAGTCTCTACAAACTAAAAATCTTGATATTTTCCCCTCCCAGACTATTTTATGGTCTTTAAGACATAATACCAGAAGAGGTAAACACAAAACATAATGGCTTTGGGATTCTTAGTGTCTATTTAAACAGCTTTGTTTTGTGTCCAGATCTCACAAAATTCTTTTGGGATATAGATAGTTAAGAAGCTCAGTTGATTACTTACATTTTTCAGACTTTGATTCTTTTATAGGAAAGTTTTTAAGATAGAATTGGGGGCTGGAGAGATGGCTCAGTGGTAAGAGCACTGGTTGCTCTTGGAGAGGGTCCTGTTTCCATTTCCAGCACCTGCATGGTGGATAACAACCATAATTAACTCCATTCAGTTCCAGGGGATCTGACTGACTTCCTCTTCTGATCCCCACTCTTTGTAGGACACAGGTCCACTTACATGCAGACAAAACACTGATACATAAAATACAAATAATAAAGTGGGTGTTTTAAAAGATGGTGGAAGCTGAGCATAGTGGTACCAAGCCTTTAATCCTAGCAGTGGCAGGAGGATTTCTGTGAGTTCAAGGCCAGCCTGGCCTACATAGTGAGTTCTAGGCCAGTGGGGATTAAAAGGAGACCTGCCTCAAAAAGACTTAAAAAAAAAGATGGTAGAATTTTGTTTTCAATTTTAACCTTTTAGAATAATATCCTGTATATATAATTACATTTTTATTCAAGCCTTAACTATGAATGAGAATGTGATAGTCATTTTTAAATACATAGTGTTCTTATTTCCTTCCTTTAATTCTTCTGCCTCCCTTACTGCAGCATGGTCTTAGATAGACTTTGTGTTGGAAGTCCTAAAGATATTGTGTAGTAGTTCTCACTGACCTCATTCCTACTTTCCTCTGTGCTGCTTTCTGTGTTCTTGTAGCGCAGGGGTAGGTCTGGAGTTCAGATCAGATGCTTCCTGCTCAGTTAGAAGCCACTCCAAGTTTTAAAAAAGTAAATAAAAAATAAACATTGAAATCATAGCTACTTTTGTAGTTTAATAAACATTTTCAGAACCAATTTTTTTTTTTTTTTTGAGACAGGGTCTCCCTGTAACCTCAGCTGGTCTGGAACTCACTATGTAGACCAGGCTGGCCTTGAACTCACAGAGATCCACCTGACCCAATTTCATTTTTTAATTGCTTTTTTTAAAAGTAAGAAACTTCAGCCTGGTGTGGTGGTGCATTCCTTTAATCCCAGCACTTGGGAGGCAGAGGCAAGTGGATCTCTGTGAGTTCAGGCCAGCCTGGTCTACTTGGTGAGGACAGCTGGGGTTACAGGGAGACCCTATCTCAAAAAAGACCAAAAATAAACACACAAACTGACTTGCTATAATTTTAGCTAATTTAAATAGTAATGCTTAATTCTTATTTTTTTTTATCTTTTTTGAGACAGGGTCTCCCTGTAGTCCCAGCTGTCCTGGAACTCGCTTAATTCATTTTTAATAAACACAAACTATTCTATTGCATGACTAAAAACATTAGATTATACCATTGAGGTAGTGGCACTAATTATTACATATCTATCTTCATACCACATTTTGAGGATAAAACCTAGAAAATAACCATCTGATTTTTTTTTTTCTTGACAGACTTTCAAACCATTGGTTGAAAATAGTATACCTAGTTCAATCACTGCAATAGAATTCCTTATTGATAAACAACTGGATTTTTTAACCGAAGATAGTGCCTTTCAGCCATACCAGGTAAGAAATTTTGCATTAATTTTAAAAGTTAAACATTGTTGCCGGGTGTTACACCTTTAATCCCAGCACTCTGGAGGCAGAGGCAGATGGATCTCTCTGAGTTCAAGGCCAGCCTGGTCTACATAGTGAGTTCCAGGACAGCTGGGGCTAAAGGAAAACCAAAAACAAAAAAAAAAAAAAAAATAAAAAATAAAAGTTAAACATTGTTTCCTCTCACATTTTAGATATTCAAGGAACTCAGAGTATTCAGTAAATTTCAATTATAACATAATTGATTTGTTTACCAACAAATATAAACAGATAATGTCTGTGAACCAGAAGGTTCTGTCCTCTGCTAGGAGTAAAGGAGTGAATGCAGTATTCTTTGGCATTCTGAATGTTAGAAAATAACTGCTAGACACTAGTATAGATTATCTTCATGTTCAGCTCTAAACATAAAGGATCCGGTATCTAAACGTGTTTTGTATTTACTATGTGTATCCTTATCAATTTAACATAAGAGGTCTTTTTTTTCCCCTGTTTGAGGGACTTAGGGCCCTGAGTTTGTTGGTCATTTTCTCTTGTTGAATAATTTAATAGCTTAAGTAAATATATTTTGGGGTAAAAAATGTTTCCCACCAGACAGTAAGATTTAAATGCAGGGGCTGGAGATATGGCCTAGTGGTTAAGAACTCCTACTGCTCTTGCAGAGGACCCAGGTTCGATCCCCAGCACCCACATGGTGGCTGAGACCGTCTGTAACTCCAGTTCCAGGGAAATCCAACACCCTCTTTTGACCTCCACAGCATTGCAGGACATGGGTGCACAGACCTACAACCAAACAGTACATTCATTCACATATAAGAATAAATAAGATAAAAAAAAAAGATTTAAATGCAAAGAAGCTTATTAGTATTTTTGTGTGTGTGGGGAGGTCTTTTTGAGACAGGGTTTCCCTTTAGTCCCAGCTGGCCTGGAGCTTGCTCTGTAGACCAGGCTGGCCTTGAACTCACAGAGATTCGCCTGCCTCTGCCTCCTGAGTGCTAGGATTTAAAGATGTGCGCCCCCCCCCCCCCCAATCAGTATTATTAACTTGGTATGGCAGTACACATCTATAATCCCAGCCCTCTGGAGGTTGAGGTAGAAGGATCTTTTTCAGGTCCAGCCTAGGGTACTTAGGAAGACTTTCAGAAGTTAAAAAGGGGGGCTGGAGAGATGGCCTAGTGGTTAAGAGCGCCAACTGCTCTTGCAGAGGACCTGGGTTTGATCCCCAGCAACCACATGGCGGCTGAGAACCGTCTGAAACTCCAATTCCAGGAGAACTCCAGTTCCAGGGGAATCCGACACCCTCTTCTGACCTCCGAGGCATTGCACCACAGGAGCGCACAAACCTGCATGCAGACAGTACATTCATACACATGAATAAATAAATAAAATTAAAAAAAAAAAAGTTAAAAAGGGGTGGAGAGATGTCTCAGCCAGTAAGAGGACATTAGTTGAGTTCCTAGCACTCACATCAGATAGCCCAGGGTGGATGGAGCCCCCTTTCTGGCCTCTGGGAAACTGCGTACAACAGAACATACACACCAAATTTTTTTTTTTTTTTAGTAAAAACAGTATTAACCCCATTTTTTTTTTATTTCTGTCTTTTCATTAGAATTTTAAGATAAAAGTTAAGAAAAAGGTTTATATTTTTACAGTTAGGCTTTGATTCACACACAAATTTGTAGTTGTTTTTTGGTTAAGTATTTAAAGTAGTATGATTTTACATTGAAAAAAAGGGAACACTGGTTTAATTTTTTTGCCCTCTTAAGGTGCTGAGAGGTAATATTATGATTTCATTCAGACTAGTTACTGTTTTTCAGATAATAAAATGTAGAGCCATTGTTTCCATGGAAGGAACAAGGGCCTGAGTTAATGAGCAGTGACTTGTTGTGCTGAAGTTACAGTACTTAGGGAATTAGAGCAGTTCTGCTAGGTCTGTCCTTTACTGTGAAGCATACCAAGATTGACGTTCGGTTTTTTTCTCTTATTAAATGGAGGAGTTATTTTGTTGTCTTTTTTGGGGGGAGGATACTGTTAGCTCTTATACTCTGCTCTGCTTACAACATTTAAGGCTAAAAATTCACAGCAAATCACATCTTAATAATGGAGATGTTTGAGCTCTTTTCCCTTGGGTTTTATTTTGTTTTCTTGAATGTTGTCTGCTTACACTAGGCCCCATTATCATTTGGAGTGAGTTCAAATAGGTAAATCTAGGTGGTGAAGTCGAAGTACCTTCTAAATGATAGCTTTCATTAGCATTGTAAAGTTTTAGCTTGGATTTTTTTTTTTTCTTCTTCTTTTTGAGACAGGGTCTCCCTGTAGCCCCAGCTGTCCTGGAACTCACTCTGTAGACCAGGCTGGCCTTGACCCACCTGCCTCTGCCTCCCAAGGATTAAAGGCGTGCGCCACCACGCTCGGCTAGCTTGGATCTTACTTAGAACTGTGTAATAGTTATGTAGTTGCTATTATAAAAGATACCTTTTAAAAAAATTATGTGTGTGTGCAAGCTCATGCGAATTCTTATAATGGAGTTACGTGCTGCCTTGAGCCACCCCTTGATGTAGATGTGAGGAATGAACTCAGGACCTTGGGAAGAACAGTGTGTATGTATGTATGTATTGTTAACCACTAAACCATCTCTCCAACCCTTTATTAGATGTTGCTTTTAAAAATAAATCTTAGGCCGGTCGTGGTGGTGCATGCCTTTAATCCTAGCACTTGGAGGCAGAGGACAGATGGGATTAAAGGGAGACCCTGTCTCAAAAATACCAAAAACAAAACAAAAACCTAATAATAAACCTAAAATAATAATAATAAAACTTTATTAAAATGTTGGGAGGGGGTGTGTGTTAGCACCTTCTTCTAGTTAGTTATTCTATTATTTTATATATATATATATATATATTTTGGGGGGGTCTTTTTGAGACAGGGTCTCCCTTTAGTCCCAGCTGACCTGGAATTCACTATGTAGACCAGTAGACCAGACAGACCTTCAACTCACAGAGATCTGCCTGCTTCTGCATCCCAAGTGCTGGGATTAAAGGCATGCACCACACATGCACCATAATGCCAAGCCTAGTCATTCTAATTTTAATCAGTGTACTGAAGTGTCTCAGGCAGTATTTTTGAGACAGGGTCTCTCTGAAGTCCCAGCTGCCTGGAACTCCCATTGTAGGCCAGCCTGGCCTCCATCTCACACAGGTCAATTTGTGTTGGCCTCCCAAAAGCTGGGATTAAAGGCATGCACCACTATGTCCAGCTAAGTTTTGTTTTTGTTTTTTGTTTTGGTTTTTTTTGCTGTTTTCGAGACACGGTCTCCTTGTAGTCCCAACTGACCTGGAACTCACTCTGTAGACCAGGCTGGCCTTGAACTCACAAAGATCCGCCTGCCTCTGCCTCTTGCTGGGATTAAAGGTGTGCTCCACCACGCCCGGCTTTGTTGTTACTGGTTTTAATTGGGCATTGAGCCCAGGACCTTATATTGCACATTGTGGGCAAGGGCTCCTAAAGCTATAGCCTTAAGCCCAACCTCTTATTTATCATTTAAGTTTTTTTTTTGTTTTTGGTCTTTTTTTGAGACAGGGTTTCCCTGTAGCCTCAGCTGTCCTGGAGCTTACTATGTAGACCAGGCTGGCCTTGAACTCAGAGAGATCCACCTGCTTCTGCATATGCCTCCTGAGTGCTGGCATTATAGGTGTGCACCACCATGCCCATCTCTTAATTATTTTATTATTTTTTTAAAAAACAACTCAGGAGTTAGTCTCAGAGCGCTTTACTTTCTTTTAGAACTTCTTGTAAATTCTCTAGTGATGGTTCACAAACAAGTGTTTTGTTTTTTATTTTGAGACAGGGTTCACTGCATAACCCAGCCTGTCAGGAAATGTTCTCAGTGGTGACCTTGAATTTGTGAACCTCCTGTCTCCCCCTCCCCACTGCTGATAGTACAGGTGTGAGAACCACATTGGCTATAAGAGTTTCCCAGGGCTGTCTCTTTACTTAATGATTTAAGGTTTTTATTTTATTTATTTTATTTTATTTTGTTTATGTTTTTAAACTAAAGACATTTCTTTTTATAATTTATTTTTATTTTATTAATTTTTATGTGTATGAATGTACTGTTTGCATGTAGGTTTGTGCACCTGTGTCGTGCAGTGACATGTAGGTCGAACCCGGGTCGTCTGCCAAGAGCAGTTGGTGCTCTTAACCGATAGTCCATCTCTCCAGCCCCAATAAGGGTTTTTTTTTTTTGGTCTTTTCAAGAAGGTCTCCATGTAGCCCCAGCTGTCCTGGAACTCGCTCTATAGACCAGGCTGGCCTTGAACTCACAAAGATCTGCCTGCCTCTGCCTCCCAAGTGCTAGGATTAAAGGCGTGCGCCACCACGCCCGGCATCGATAAGGTTTTTAAAATCATGTTACAAATATCATCATACTTTTACGTGTTGAATAGATACACTGAAATAACTAACATGTCTCAGCCTCCTTTTTATATTTACCTACATTAACTTACAAAATATAGGCACATTCAAAGAAAAGAAAAAATACTGATGTTCATTTAATAACAGTAACTTTATTCCAGAATTCTTTATTCTAACCAGTTATTCCAGTGCTACATTAGATTCCCCAGCATCTTGAACATGGCTTAGTGTTCTAGTATAGATTTTGTAATTGCTTTGACTTGTGTCAACTCAGGACTAACTTTGTATGAATCAAATGACTTTGGACACTTGAAAAAGCATTGCAGTTTGTTGTCAAACATTTTTTTCAGAATTTAAATTTCATGAAGCAGTTTCTTTTGACTAAGGTTGCTTATTATCCTTTAGTAAACTATGTGGGAGGGATGCTGTTCTGTTCTTTAGAAATGGACTTTTTGCATATAATTTTCAGCCTGTATGGATGAGAACATAAGTTTTATTTTAGAAATTCCTAGAAGTGATTGTTTATTATGAACCTTATCAAATGCTTCTGCAATGAGAATTCCTCTCACCCTACTTTTACCCCTACGGCTTTCAACATATTATTCTCTAGCTCTGTGTTCACTTTAGTTGCCTTTACAGTTGTACATCTCAGTTCGTTTTAAAAAATCAAATTAGAATGGGAACATAGATGAGTGTTTCAAATTAGAATGGGAACATAGAGGAGTGTTAAGGAAATGGATGACTCATGATTAATTCCGTCCCTTTCACTTCAGGTCTTGGTTTGTTACACTACCCTTTTGTATCTGAACTATTTGGGTGCCTTTCATATCAGATTCTAATTTTTTATATTTTAGAAAGAATGTCAAGTAGAGAGAGTTTGAACCAATATTTTATAGAGTATACAGTTACATGCATATTAATTTCATTGAAGTAATATGCCTTTGTATTGTTAAGGTAGGTGGTGGTTGTTGTTGGTGGTGTTTTTTTTTTTTTTTTCCCCTGTGCACACAAATGAGTGGCTTCCTTTTAGTTTTTCCTGATTATGCCTAGTTGCAGTTAACTTTCTTTGCAGCTGATGGGGGAAGGGAATAAGGAGAGGAAATAGGAGGCGACTCTGCAGATTCTACCGTTTTGCTTTTAGTTGGCTGGTCTAAAAGGAGGGAGAGAAATCATTGCTGTTCTCTTTTGTGGCGGAGGGAGGGTGTAGCCCCAGCTGGCCTGGAGCTCTGCACACCAGGCCGGCCTGGATCTCCTCTCTGCCTGTTTGTTACCTACTGCCACTCCCAGTTCCACATTACTTTTTTTTTTTTTTTTTTTTTGTCTTTTCGAGACAGGGTCTCACTTTCTGCCCCAGATTCATGGAACTCACTCTTGTATAGACCAGGCTGGCCTTGAAACTCAAACACGATCCACCTGCTATGCCTCCCAGTTGCTAGGATTAAAGGCGTGCGCCACCCGCCACTAACTTACCTTTTTTAAAGATCTTGTTATTTGACGTTTTTGTTGTTAATATAGTTGATTTTGCTCAACTTGAATGTGATTATAGAAGCTAAAAAACCCTCCACTTATCCAATTTAATTATACTTTTGATAAAGCTTAAGATTGATAAAGAAATAGAACATTCAACTTTCAGCATGATTTTGAAATCAACTTGTCCCAGATTTGGTGACTAGCCATGCACATACCTGCAGTTTCAAGTTGATTGCTTCATACAGGATATAAAAGAGATTATTTCTTGCCTGAAAGTTGTATATGACTCATATCGGTTAAACATGGCCTGGTGTGCTCTATTAAGTCCAATAGTCTCTAGGGATCACAATCCTTTGCTTTTAAATGTGTGGGGAAAAAAAAAAAGAAAACAAAGTTCTTTAGTTAAAACTATTATTAGAGATTTGCTGAATAATGTGATTGTCTGATGTATACTCTTCTCATCTGTTGTGTATTGAAGTGTGATAGTATTTGGGGTTTTCCCTAGTATGAGGTAGTTACCTTTAGAACCTAATAAATATTGTCTTTGAAAACCTGAATCATAATGAACTAATCAATTTAGAAATAAAACTGTTAGTATTAATAATTTTTCTCTGTCAAACCATTTTACTAGTCTGTGAATTACTGGCTATAGGAAAATGGGATGGGTAGAACAAGCTGAGTATTTCTTCTTTTTTTTTTTTTTTTCCCCAGTGTGTGTGAATGTACACATGTAGGTTGGTGGACCCGGATCGTGCAATGCCTCGGAGGTCAGAAGAGGGTGTCAGATTCCCCTGGAACTGGAGTTAAAGACAGTTCTTAGCCGCTGTGTGGGTGCTGGGTATCGAACCTGGATCCTCTGCAAGAGCAGTTGGCGCTCTTAACCGCTAGGCCATCTCTCCAGCCAGAGCTGAGTATTTCTTTATCACTGGAACTAAGAGAGCTTAAAAGACTTAAGCAGAAGAGGTTGTATTTATTTATTTATTTATTTATTTATTTATTTATTTATTTATCTTTCTTTCTTTTTGAGACAGAGTCTCCCTATAGCCCCAGCTGGCCTGGAACTTGCTATGTATACCAGCCTGGTCTTGAACTCACAAAGATCTGTCTGCCTCTGCCTCTGCCTCTGCCTCTGCCTCTGCCTCTACCTCTACCTCTACCTCTGCCTCTGCCTCTGCCTCTGCCTCTGCCTCTGCCTCTGCCTCTGCCTCCTGAGTGCTGGGATTAAAGGCATGTGCCACCACACTCGGCTGTGTGTTATTTGTGTGCATCTGCATGTACCATGTCAAGGGGGTAGTTCTCTCAAAGGAGTTCTCTCAAAGGAGTTGGTTCTCTTCATCCCACATGTGGGTCCTAAGGACCAAGCTCAGGTCATCAGGCTTGGTGACAAGCACCTATAATTCACTGAGCTGTCTCACTCTCCTGAAGAGTCTTTAAATGTGTCTGGATTGTTCTATGGTGTGTATTCCTGTAATTTCTTGGGGGAGGGGTTCTTTTTGAGAGAGGGTCTCTCTGTAGCCCCAGCTGTCCTGGAACTCACTAAGTAGACCAGCCTGGCCTTGAACTCAGAGCTGCCTCCAGAGTTCTGGGATCAAAGGCATGGGCCACCATGGCCAGTTTAGCTATAATTTCTGTATTTCTTAAGTGATTAAAATTATTTTCTCCCAGGGGCTAGAAAGATGGCTCTGTGGTTAGGAGCACAGGCTGCTCTTGGAGAGGACCTGGGTTCAATTCCTAGCACCCACATGGTGGCTGGCAGCCATCTGTAACTCCATTTCTGAGGGGTTTCCAAGCTCTCTTCTGACCTCGGTGGACATTGCACAACACAGGTGCACTTAAACAAATGGAGGCAGTACACTCATACTCATATAATACAAAATAAATAAAGTCTTTCAGAAGGCACTTATAAAAAATTAGTTTTTTTGTCAGGCTTGGTGGTGCATGCCGTTAATCCTAGCACTCGGGAGTCAGAGGCAGGCAAATCTTTGTGAGTTCAAGGCCAGCCTGGTCTGGTCTACATAGCGAGTTCAAGGCCAGCTGTGTTACAGGGAAACCCTGTCTCAAAAAGAAAGAAAGGGAAAATAAATAAATAAATAAATAAATAAATAAATATTCCCCCAACCCCAGTGCCTTACACATGGTAGGCAAGCACTCTGCCTTCCAACCCAATTTGGGTCCATTTCAATCCATAATTTTTCCACCATTGATCATATAAATGTATTGGCTGTGATTTCCAAATATTTTTAAGGTAATTGTTAACCAACATGCTGGTTTATTGAAAATACTTCAAACACTTGCCTAGGCTAATTTAGCAATAGTTTAGAAGGCAAACAATTTTTTCTTCTAAATTTCTGTTCCTGTCCTATGGAGTTTGGAGTTGCTTTACCATCAAGAGGAAATAATCCAAGTGAGGGAAAATTAGCTGGTGGTTTGGTTATAACTATGCAAACGCTGTGCTTGCTTGAATTAAGCAATTGATATAAATGGTCCCCTGACAGAAAGAGAAACTCTTGTTAATGTTTCTGTTTCATTAAGCAGATCTATTCCTCAGGATACTATGATAATATTGTTAGTAGTTTACAAAAGGAAGTAAATAGCATTGTTACTACTGCATTATAGTGCTAAGGAAATGACTTGTTTTTGTCTGAATTAAAAAAAATTTCAGTCCAATTTATAGTAATACAGGTAGCACTTTAGAGTATTTTTTACTTTTAGGCATTTCTGTGTAGAAACAGATTCGACTTGTTATTTATTATTGCATTTATTAGATTTGTTCTTTGCCTGATATCATTGAACTCAGAGATTCACCTGCTTCTGCCTCCTTCCTGAGTGTTGGGATTAAACTTTGTGCCACCATGCCTGGTCCCCCTTTTCTTTTTGATCGAACATTGCTATGTAACCCAGGCTGGCTTCTAACTTGGACTCTTCCCTCCTCAGCTTTCAGGGTCCTAAGATTACAGGTATGTGTTACCACATGTGTGAGTTGAGCTCAGCCTGAGCAATAAAAGCAAGCACCTGTCTCCCAAAATTAAAAGAAATTTCTTGACTTGGATTTGACTTAAGGAGCTGAAAGGACTTAGGAAAGGCTTCAGGAATAAGAAGCTAGTAGAAGTCCAGCGTGGTGGCCCGCGCCTTTAATCCTAGCACTTGGGAGGCAGAGGCAGGCGGATCTTTGTGAGTTCAAGGACAGCCTGGTCTACAGAGTGAGTTCCAGGACAGCTGGGGCTACAGGGAGACCCTGTCTTGAAAAGACGAAAAAAAAGAAAAAAAAAAAAAAAAAAAGAAAAAGAAGCTAATAGAGACAAGAATGGTCAGAGATGTCTCAGGAAGGAGGAAACTTGAATGAGGAAAGGAAAGTCAAAGATAGAGGGGGATGACAGGCACCTGTCTGCACTGTAGCCATGAGTCCAGGATAAGAAGATTCGGAGCTAAGTGGGCCTGGTGGGCACCCCTTTAGTCCTAGCACTTGAGAGGCAGAGGCAGGAGGATCTTTGTGAGTTCAAGGCCAGCCTGGTCTACAGAGCCAGTTCCGGGACAACTGGGGCTAAATAAATAAATAAATAAA
>VZQC01012262.1:235049-251970 GCA_009823505.1 Rhizomys pruinosus | reverse complement strand
TTTTGTCTTTTTGAGATAGGGTCTCCCTGTAGCCCCAGCTGTCCTGGAACTCACTCTGTAGACCAGGCTGGCCTTGAACTCACAAAGATCCGCCTGCCTCTGCATCCCAAGTGCTAGGATTAAAGGCGTGCGCCACCATGCCCGGGTGCAGAACCGTATTTCTATAGTAGGTCCCCCCCCCCCCACACATTCTAAGAAGTGTTTAGGTAAGATTTTATGATGACTACAGAACTTTTACTTTTTTCCAACATAGGGAAAGTCAAACTCCACTATTTTTTTTTTTTTCTCAAAAGTTTGTACCTGGGCTGGAGAGATGATATAGCTCAGTGGTTAATCACATTGACTGCTCTTGCAGGGGACCCTGGCTGGATTCCCAGCTGGCTGCTGTCTGTAACTTCTGTTCAGGGGAATTGGATGCCCTCTTCTGACCTGCACTGGCATTGCAGGACATAGGTGCACTTACATACATGCCAGCAATTAATATGTGCATACACACAGGATAAAAATAATGAATTAAAAGTTTAAACATTACTTCCCAGAGTGGTGGGTGTGCTTTTATTCCCAGCACTTGAGAGGCAGAAGCAGGAGGATCTTTGTGCTATTGAGGCCAACTGGGGCTATAGGGAGACCCTGTCTTTAAAAAAAAAAAAAATTAAGCCTGGTATGTTAGTGCACATCTCTCCTCAGCTCTCTGGAGACTGAGGCAAAAGGATCATGAGTATGAGGCCAGTTTGGGCCAAATAACAATACCCATAAGTAGGGGTGCTCTCCTTTATTTCTACCACCCTGGAAGGCAGAGGCAGGAGAATCTCTATAAATTTGAGTTCATCCTGCCCTATACAGAGAATTCCAGCCCAGTAAGAGAGAGCTACAGAGCAACACAGTGAAACTATTTCAAAAAAACAAACAAACAAAATTCATTGCATGTTTGTGTGCATGGCTAGATGTTGTGCCCCCCACCTCTTGTTTTGTTCTGTAGGGAGTCTTTCATCTAAGTGATATCCTGGACATAGAATGAAACAGTTGTAACAAGTGACCTTTGAAGTTCCTCCTAGCACTTCTCTGAACTTTCTCAATCAGCCATCTCTGACCACATTAATGCTATCAATTTCTAATCGTTTTAATCTCTCAGAGAAAAGATATTTAACCTAAAACTGTATTTGTTGCAAAAGACTAAAGTTATAGAGTTCTAGATAGATGTGAAAAATACTACCCACCTGGGTTTTTTTGTTTTGTTTGTTTGTTCGTTTGTTTTGGTCTTTGACACAGGTTCTCCTTGTAGCCCTAGCTGGCCTGGAACTTACCATGTAGACCAAGCTGGCCTGGAACTCAAAGAGATCCACCTGCCTCTGCCTCTGCCTCCCAAGTGCTGGGATTAAAAGTGTGGGTCACCATACCCAGCCCCTGTATCTGTTCTTAAATTACATTTTGGCAGGAGTTGAGCCTGTTCCATTTTCTGAATTTTTGTAAGCATCCATCTACCTTTTCAGTTTCTAGTGTGCATTCATGTTAGCATTTGAGTGAAAATTAGAGGTATATTGCTTTAATAAGTAGAGTGAGAACACTGAAGCTGTTGAAAATGTATCCATACATAGTGTACAAAGTGCCAAGAATGTGCAAGCACCATGATCATAACTGGAGCTGAGGATGGTCCAGAAGCAGGCAAAGCAGGAAGCAGCGTTGTAGAGTCCTTGGCTTTTTCTCATTGCTGGTCAGGAGTGACAGCTTGCAGTAGTAGAGCCAAGTCGAAGCCTAGATGGTTAAGGATGGCCCACACAGCTAGAGGTCCAGGTGACTTAAAGAGCTGATAGGCTGGGGTTTAATGTTAAACAGTTTTGACATATGTTTTATCACCCACATACCTAATTTTATAAAGTAATCAAAAGCAATTATGAAATGAAACATGTTTATTAGGGTCCTATTAGGTATATTTGATGGACCTCAGTGTATACGTGCTGCCATTAAAAAAGGAGTTCTTCATTTGTAACAATTAGTCGCAAAACTTGGTGTGTTGAAAATGTTTCCATGGAGGCCAGGACTGAAAATTTGACTGAGTAGGAGGTATTCTGCAGCACTCAGATGAAAAGCTTTACAAGTTACTGCAGTAGTTTTCTCCTGGTTTCAAGTGTGCTGTGATCATAGGTTGAAAGATCTACTCAGGGCTGGAGAGATGGCCTAGCGGTTAAGAGCACCAACTACTCTTGCAGAGGACCCGGGTTCAATCCCCAGCACCCACGTGGCGGCTGAGAACCGTCTGTAACTCCAATTCCAGGAGAACTCCAGTTCCAAGGGAATCCGACACCCTCTTCTAACCTCCGTGGCATTGCACGACACGGGTGCACAAACCTACATGCAGACAATACATTCATACACATAAATAAATATATAAAATTTAAAAAAAAAGAAAGATCTACTCATCTCTGTTTGTTTGTTTGTTTGGGCTACTGTTAAAAATTTAAAGTATGTGAAGATTCTAAGCTATCCCTAGTTACTGTTTGAGAAAGATCTTTTTAGTTTCTTTTGCCATTCAAAATAAGATGATAATATTTATTTTTCCTTTTCCCTATTGCAAAGTTTTGCTAGAGCATAGCTGTATTATTTTAAATGTCACAATTACTGCATGATGTTAACTTACAGTTTTAGAATATTTGATAAATCCTGGGGCTGGAGAGATGATAGCTCAGCATTTAAGAGTATTGATTCCTCTTGGAGAAGACTTGGGTTAAGTCCCAACATCCATGTGGCAGCTAATAACTATGAAAATTCAGTTCCAGGGGATCCAATGTACTCTTCGGGTCTCCTTGGGCATTCCATGCATGTGGTGCACTTGACTACATGCAGGCAAAACACTCACATGTGTAAAAATTTTTTCAAGATTTATCTTTATTTATTTTTAGCTTTTTGAGACAGGGTCTCCCTTTAAGTCCTAGACGTCCTATTTACTTTGTAGACCAGGCTGGGCTTGAACTCACAGAGTTCTACCTGCTGCTGCCTCTTCAGTGCTGGGATTTATTACTTAGTTTTTAATTTTTAAGTATGTATGTCTGTGGGAGAATGTGTGGTTGCCTCTGGAGGCCAGAAGAAGGCGTCAGATCCCCTGGAGCTGGAGTTATAGGCAGGTGTGAGCTGTCTGATGAGGGTACCTGGAACTCGGGGCCTTTTCAAGAACAGTGAGCAGTCTCTCCAGCCATTATAAAGATTTTTTTATATAAAGTTTTTTTAAGAGTATAATAAGTTTTAAAATTGATGAAAAAAATTGTTAATCCCCAAAATATTTTTATGCTAGCCTAATTGAGAAATAATCTTTTTGGGGGGGCTTTTTGGGACAGGGTCTCCCTTTAGTCCCAGTTTGCCTGGAACTCACTATGTAGACCAGGTTGGCCTGGAACAACACACAGAGATCTGCCTGCCTCTGCCTCCCAAGTGCTAGGATTAAAGGCGTGGGCCACCACGCCCAGCAATAAATAATCTTTATTATTAAATTTTGAGCAGATTTAATATCGTGGTTTTTATAAAAACTTCCTAATCTTGTATAATGCAGCCAGTTTCGTGTATTTATTTTATGCATAGATCTGAGAAATCTCATACACAAGTAAGTGAAATGGGATCAGAAATGGAAATCTACTCAACAGAGATGACTGTTTTTCTTTTTTTCTTTTTTTTTTCTTTTTTTAATGTGTGTGAATGTACTGTCTGCATGTAGGTTTGTGCACCCGGGTCGTGCAATGCATCGCAGGTCAGAAGAGGGCATTGGATCCCCTGGAACTGGAGTTAAAAAGACAGTTCTCAACCACCATGTGGTTGCTGGGTCCTCTGCAAGAGCAGTCGGCACTCTTAACTGCTAGGCCATCTCTCCAGCCCAAAAGATGACTTTTTTTTTTTTTGGTCTTTTCAAGACAGGGTCTCCCTGTAGCCCCAGCTGTCCTGACACTTGCTCTGTAGACCAGGCTGGCCTTGAATTCGCAAAGATCCACCTGCCTCTGCCTCCCAAGTGTTGGATTCTTCTGAACTCCGCGGCGTTGCACGACACGGGTGCACAGACTTGCATGCAGACAGTACATTCATACACATACAGAAATAAATAAAAAATTAATTAAAAAAAAAAAAAGGCATGTGCCACCACGCCCGATATCCTAGTTGTATTTTTAAATAGTTTGAGAAGTTTAAAAGCATCTCACTAAATTACCCAGGCAGTACTTGACCTCTTTCTCTTGCCCAAGAAGGCCTTGAACTTCAACCATCTGCCTCAGATTCTAGAGTGGGTAGGGTATTAGCCCTCAGATTCTGGAGTAGGTAGGTCCATAGTCCTCAGATTCTGGAGTAGGTAGGGTATAGGCCTCAGATTCTGGAGTAGGTAGGGTATAGGCCTCAGATTCTGGAGTAGGTAGGTTATAGGCCTGTGCTACCAGCCCCTAGCTCAGGGCCTCCTTTGCTCGGGTTTTTTTGTGCTTACTCATAGATCACATAATACTGGCTCATGTGACTGTGGTAGGTCAATGTCCGTTTCTCCACCTTCTTTTATAAAACATTTAGAATCCAGCCAGGCATTGTAGTGCACACCTTTAAACCCCAGCACTCAGGAGGCTGAGGCAGGTGGATCTCTGAGTTCAAGGCCTGTGTAGTGATCTGTGTAGTGACTTACTTCCAGGCCAGTCAGGGCTACATAAGTGAGACCCTGTCTCAAAGAAAACAAGATAAAACATCACAAGTCCTTTAGATTTAAAATCACTATGACTCTTAGTAAAACTAGCCCTAGGTGCTACAGATGCTGGGAAAGTTGTTGTGTTGTAGTGTGCCTGCTCACCATGTGCAAGCAAGCCTTGGGTTCAGTCTCCAGGACCTTGTAAAGTAGAAAAGGATGGAATTTGAGAAGGGTAATGAATATTCTGTAACAGATGTATAGGCAGAAGAAAAAAGGGTTGGGGAAACTGACAGGAGACATAAGCTCACACAGCTACTGGCAGAAAAATCAGGAGATTTACCTTACCCAAAACTTCAGATTCCTGCATATTATTTTCACTATACTTTTGTGACCAGTCAAATGGAAAAGATGGCTCAGCAGTTAAGAGCACTGTCTGCTCATGCAGAGGCCTGGGTTCGAATCATAGCATCCAAATGGCAAGTAACAACCATCCATAACTCCAGTTTCAGGGGATCCAATCTCCTCTTCTGGCTTCTTTGGGCCTTGCCTGACACAGGTGCACATATATATGCAGGCATAACACTCATAGAAAATAAAAATTAAATCTAAAAAATGGGGATTGTACATCATTTTCATTCATTTAGCACACTAATTTCCTTATTTATTTCCTTCCTAAGTACAAGACTAAGCTTTTCCCTAAGTTTTGTAAGTGTGATCTCCCTGACTTTGCACACAGTAATGTAAAGCTGTACTCCAAATTGGTGCATCATTTTTAGATTTCATTTGTTTTCTAGGCAGAGAATCCCAGCTCAGAAGGATGTTTTGCATTCATCTTTCTTTTTCCTGAAGTCTGATTATCTTTGTTCTGAATATATTATTTTGAAGGCTCAGATTTGCTCAAACTTAAAGTTAAAAAAAAAAAAATACAAAGTGTGCCTCTGCTGTCCTGAAAATTTCACTTCTTCCCAGGCTCTGGTCAAAGACAACAGTACTCCTTCATAGCCATTAGTTAGTGTGAGTTGTTAATTTGTGTTTAAGGCCCTTTTATGAAATTCGTTGTCTTCATAAAATCTATAATCTGATGTGGAAAAGCATACATAAAAATATAAAAGCACTTATATGCTAGACCACAGTGAATATCAGATACCAGGGAAGTAAAAACAATCTCCTTCAGCTGTCATCTGTCGTAGGGTGCATGTAAATTAGCTAGGCAAGTAGGATATTAAGGTTGATTAAATACATAGAATCAGAAAGAGGCAGGATGCATGTATTGAATGGGTCACCTCCATAAACATTTAAGTTTTACCATCTTACTTTGAAGATGGTAGGGATATTTTATTTATTTGTTTTATTTTTTGAGACAAAAATCTCACTATGTGCCCTAGCTAGCCTGGAAATTAAATATGTAGACCAGGCTGACCTCAAATTTATACATAGCCACTTGCCCCTGTCGCCTAAATGCTGGTATGTGCCTCCATGACTAGCTGAGAAGTGAGAAGGGATTTTTTTATTTTTTATTTTTGTCTTGAGACTGGGGTCTCCCTGTAGCCCCAGGTGTCCTGGAACTCACTATGTAGACCAGGCTCCAGGGCTGGCCTTGAATTCACATAGATCCGCCTGCCTGTGCCTCCTGAGTGTTGGGATTAAAGGCATGTGTGTAAGTGCACCCGTGTCTTGCAATACATGTCTTGCAATACCCACAGAGGACAGAAGAGGTCTTTGGAAACCCTGGAACTGGAGTTGCTGATGTTAGCCACAATATGGGTGCTGGGATTCAAACCCAGGTCTTCTGCAAGAACAACAGCCAGTGCTCTTAACTGCTGAGCCATCTCTCCAGCCCTAGTTCAAGTTCTTAATTTAAGTGTTTGCTCCATCCTGACTTCATTTGACAGAATATAGTGTTAGGTAAAGGTACCAGATAATCCCATTTTTTCAGCGTCACTTGTTGGAAAGCTTGTCCATTGTGCAGTGAGTAGTCCTGGCATCCCGACTAAGTGCACTGGAATTTTGTATTGTATTGTATCTTGCTCTACACTTGCTTTTCCACTCTCTTGGTCTATATATGTCTGCCCGTATGCCAGTTTCATACCATTTGGATGAGCTGGGATATAACATCATTTTTTTTCTCTTCAACTCATAATTTGTTGAAATGATTGTCAGCCCCCAGTACCTCATGAATTATACTGTTGTGCTTTGCTCTTGAAATTTTGTGAGGTACCAGATGACTCTTCTATTGTAGTTCCCAGTACATAAATTATTAAGCTTTAGATTTGCCCTTTACCGAAAATGTGATTTTGAGATTGGAAAGAAAGGACTACCCTGTGGCTGCTAAGCTGCACTGGGCACATTCACCTGTTGAATGTGTGCCAGTTGCTTTGCTCTAATTGTGACCTTCAAGACAGAGTACAGGATTCACTTTAAAGTTAGAGGAGATGTAAGTGGAATTACAGAATCATTTTTAAGTTCTAAAATAGTGGCGTGTGGAATCAGTGGATCAACAGCTACCAGGTATGCATGTTTTCTTTTCAGAATTAGGATTCCACTAGAAATCAGAAGGGAGA
Source organism: Rhizomys pruinosus (assembly GCA_009823505.1). NCBI lineage: Eukaryota > Metazoa > Chordata > Mammalia > Rodentia > Spalacidae > Rhizomys > Rhizomys pruinosus. The sequence continues at coordinate 244,767 of VZQC01012262.1, read as the reverse complement.
ACCAGAGATGTGGTTCAGTGGCAGAGCACTTAGCATGCTCAAGGTCCTACTTTGATTTCCCCAGCACTACAAAAACAAACAGAAGATGGGAAAGAGAAAGTGCAAGACAGGAATGTTCCTCAAAAGGGTATGCTGTCTCAGGGTTCATCAGGGCAACAGAAGCAAAAGAGGTAGATAGGATTGGGAAGGAAGGGTAAATTGGCTCATGGAATTTAGAGATGCTGACAGATTCAAATGCACAAAATAAACCAGCTCGAAGCCCAAAGGCAATCTTGTGACAAGGGGACCAGTCTTCCTCAGAGGTTGTCCTTAAGGCCTTCAGTTTTTGTGGATAATTAAATCCAAATGTCCTTTGGAGAAACGTGCTGACTAATGTTTGATCAAATAACTGGAGGCCATTTTTGTGATAAAGATAATATATGTGGTGTTTATACCATATATCATAGTAACTCGAGCTCAGAAAAATGAGTAGGTACAGTGCTTGCCTAGCATGCATATAGCCCTGGGATTAAACCCCTGGTACTGTAGAGAGAGGGAGAAGGTGCCTTTAGATAAATATGCTCTATGTTCATGCTCTATGTAGTTTGAGGAGCCCTTTAGCAGTTAGATGCTGAAAGGAAACCAACCTACATCACAGTCTCACATACGACCCAGAAAACATTGAACTCCTGTTAAAAAATAATGGATCACATAGTTGTTATTAAATTCTCCATTCTCATTTTCCTAATTTTGTTTTTAACTAAGATACTTCTGTCCTACCTATAATTTCAGCCATTCTTTTTTTTTTTTTTTTTTTTTTCCCCGGTCTTTTCGAGACAGGGTCTCCCTGTAGCCCCAGCTGTCCTGGAACTTGCTCCGTTTTCCCCCGGTCTTTTCGAGACAGGGTCTCCCTGTAGCCCCAGCTGTCCTGGAACTTGCTCCGTAGACCAGGCTGGCCTTGAACTCGCAAAGATCCGCCTGCCTCTGCCTCCCAAGTGCTAGGATTAAAGGCGCGGGCCACCATGCCTGGCCCTTCACTTATATATCTTAAACTTATACAGTTCTCATTATTGATAATGCCAGCCAGGATTCAAATGTCACATGGTTTACATTGTACAGGATTCTCTTGGACAGCTCAGTGCAAAACATCCAAGGAGAGCATTGTACTGTAGACTTCAGTGTCAGTGTGATTGTCTCTACTCCAAGCTGAGCCCTTGTTGTCTGCTGGCACTCTTTTGCATGCTCCTGTGAACTTTGTTTCCTAATGTACCTTTTCCAATTTAAAACTACTATACTAAACATCCTCTTTTTCTTAGGAGATGACCTTTCTCCTACTACACAGAGGAAACTGAGGTTACAAGCAGGAACCTCCTTAACTTCCTGTTCTTAGACCTATTTTTATGCCTTTCCTTGCCTCCCTTTGTTTCTTGTCTCAAAGATTGTTTGCTTTTATTTTAATTTCAGAAATAGTTCTTGATCTTTTGTGTTGGTCTCTGATTTAGTGTTTATGGGGCAGAGGCAGATATTGAAGGTAAGAGTAATAGATTGGAAGGCAGGCAGGGAAGACCACTCAGAAGGCAAAGGTAAAAGCTGCCAAGGGGCTGGAGAGATGGCTCAGTGGTTCAGAGCACTGACTGCTCTTGCAGAGGACCCAGGTTCAATTTCCAGCACCCACATCGTGGTTAAGAACCCTCTTAGGCTGGGCGTCATGGTGCATGCCTTTAATTCCAGCACTTGGGAAGCAAAGGCAGGTGGATCTCTGTGAGTTCAAGGCCAGCCTGGTCTACATAGTGAACTCCAGGCCAGCTGGGACTAAAGGGAGACCCTGCCTCAAGAAAGAAAAAAAAAAAATGTCAAACCCAGTGACTTGAGCTTGTTTCCCAGGACTCACCTGGTGGAATTAGAGAACTGACTCTTGCCAGTTATTCCCACAGTAAATTTATTTATTATTTTTTATGTGTATGTGTACTGTCTGCATGTAGGTTGGTGCACCTGTGTTGTACAATACAATCTATGTGAAAAGTAAATGAAGGCCAGGCATGGTGGTGCACACCTTTAATTCCAGCACTCTGGAGGTAGAGGCAGGTGGATCTCTGTGAGTTCAAGACCAGCTGGGACTAAAAGACCCTGTCTCAAAAATATTAAAAAAAGAAAAGTGAATAGAACCTGGAAGGGGGTAGAAATTATCAGCTGAAACAGAGAATAGGAAAGGCCCTAAAGTGAGAGGATTCGGAGAATAACAGACTGTTGATTCTCAGAGGATGTCAGCAGTTATAGTGGTATTCAGGTTGGGCCTTGCAGGCTGTGATAACTTCATTTTTCATTCTAATAGTTTGTGTCCTAAACTTTTAGATAGTTTTGAGCTGAAAAGTTAAGAGATAAAGCCTTTTCTTGTCTCACTTATTTTAAACATACCCATGCAAGCATAGAATCGTCAAATCAACTCCCGTGTACCTGTCATTGCATTCTGTTAATCCATGCCCCCACCTTAGCTGAGGAGCTGTTGGCAGTGGATTAGTGCTGTGTAAGGGGGAGTTGATGTTCTTTAAGGGAAAGACTAGATAGGCGGACTAGATCCCAGCAGTTGAACTTACACTGAGGAACATCTGGGTACACAAACATATATGAGAGAATGTGTGAAATCTGGTGAGGAGTGGGTATAAACATGATTAAAATGTTTTATATAAAATGCACAAAATTTCATTTAATAATTACAAAAGATTGGGGCTGGAGAGATGGCCTAGCGGTTAAGAGCACCGACTGCTCTTGCAGATGACCCGGGATTGATCCCCAGCACCCACATGGCGGCTGAGAACCGTCTGAAACTCCAATTCCAGGAGAACTCCAGTTCCAGGGGAATCCGGCACCCTCTTCTGACCTCTGCGGCATTGCACCACATGGGTGCACACAGATCTGCATGCAAACAGTACATTCATACACATAAAAAACTAAAAACTAAAAATAAAAAATATTACAAAAGATAGTGGTTTAAAAGATCACTATTGACCATTCAATAGTGGCTCTGCCAGTGGACTTATCCTGGTTGCGCTGACTTATGTCCCATGCATCCTTAACTCACTTGTCTGATTTATCGACCAGTAGGTAAATTCCATTAAAATCATGGTGCTAAGGACCCAGTACAACCCCCCTAGCGGAGATCATTCCATCTTGGAACCATCAACTGTGGTTGACTCTTGTGAGCTTCCTTCAAGGATTTGAAGGCCACATAAAGAGAGGGGGAAATGAAGTGGAGGATTGTAAAAACTCAGGGACAGTGTTCTCAGATACCATTAAGCCATTTTTCCTTAGTCATTCTAGGAATGATTAGTTTGCTTGCTTCCTGTGTTTATCCTTGATTGGTAGCTTTAACTGTGGTGTTAAACTCTGATTGGCTATTGTACTTATAAATTACCCTGTAACCCCCACCCCGTGGCCACACTCCTCCCGAGTCGAGTGTTGGCCCGGAGTCATAATTAAATTAAACCCTCAAAAAAAAAAAAATTCATTATTGACACATGTACCTTGAAAATTTCTCTGAAGGAGCTAAGACTGAACCCTCTTTTTTTTTAGTGTCTGTAGGTCTCATTTTATTAAGTAGATAAAACATTTAGTTCAGAGATGTTGTAATGATTGTTTAACTTGACAGTTACTAAATAATTTTTAGTGTTTAAATCCCTATGATTAAGTGATGGTGCTGTGAGTGGAAATGGAAAGTGGATGGTATTTAAAACTAGGTGTGTGGTTTGGTGATAGATTGCTTGTTAAACATGTGAGGTCCTGTATACCTTAAAACAAATGTGGAATTGGTGAAAATCCAAAGAGAAGGATGATAGTATGTTTTTATTTTGTACATGGACAAAATTACTTTCCTGTGGATGTCTTGAACATTACCTTAAACTTGATTTCACGCCCTCAGTGTCTGATATACTTATAGGTGTTTCTCTCTGTCCTGCCCCCCCCCCTTTTAAAGTGTATGAGTGTACTGTCTGCATGTAGGTTGGTGCACCCGTGTCATGCAATGCCGTGGAGGTCAGAAGAGGGTGTCAGATTCCCCTGGAACTGGAGTTAAAGATGGTTCTTAGCCGCCATGTGGGTGCTGGGAATCAAACCTGGGTCTTCTGCAAGGTAGTTTCTCCCAGTATGCGAGGATTAAAATAACTATATCATCTATACTGTGTACTAAGGAAGCAAAACTATTCCGTTAAAACAAAGAATGGGCTGGAGAGATGGCTTAGGGGTTAGGAGTGCTGACTGCTCTTGCAGAGGACCCAGGTTCTATTCCTAGCACCCACATGGTGACTAAGAGCCTGTGGTGGCACACGCCTTTAATCCTAGCACTTAGGCAGAGGCCAGTCTACAGAAGTGAGTTCCAGGTCAGCTCAGGCTATAGGGAGACCCTGTCTTTTTTCCTCACATTATTTTATGTGTATGAGTGTTTTGCTTGAATAAAAGTGCACCAATGTGTGCAGTGCCCTCAGAGGTCAGAAGAGGGTGCCAGATACCCCAGAACTGGAGTTATGGACAGTTAGCCATCATGTTGGTGACGTGAATCGAACCCTGGTCTTCCACTAAAGCTCTTTTTTTTTTTTTTTTTTTTTTTTTTTGTCTTTTTTTGAGACAGGGTCTCCCTGTAGCCCCAGCTGTCCTGGAATTTGCTCTGTAGACCAGGCTGGCCTTGAACTCACAAAGATCTGCCTGCCTCTGCCTCCCAACCAAGTGCTAGGATTAAAGGCCGGGCGCCACCACACCCGTTTTTTTTTTGTTTTTTGTTTTTAAGTTAGTGCTCTTAAACTCTGAACCATCTCTTTAGCCCTTGAAATGATTTCTTTATAATTACTAAAAACCAGGATTTGTACAGATATGCTTTCTCGGCTCATGAATATATGTAAATTTTGGTGGTTTTTGTGTGTGGGTGTGTGGTGTTGTGTTTTGTTTTTGTTTTTTTTGGACTTACTATGTGTGACCAGGACTGGCCTTGAAATCACAAAGATTCACCTGCCTCTGCCTCCCAAACTGTTGCATTAATTATAGATGTTTTAATCATGCTTTATAGTACTAGATTAATTTTATTCTTGTTTTAATTCTGGAATAAGCTAAATCCTGCCTGCATCAATGTTTTGTTTTTTAAATATGTTAGTTATATTTATATATATATATTAATTATTTTTATATATATATATATATACAACATATGTATATTGCCTGTCAGGAAATGCCTGCAGGGGTCAGAAGAGGGTGTTGGATACCCTGGAATGGGAGTTGGGGACAGTTGTTAGCTGCCATGTGGGTGCTGTGAACCTTACCTAGGTCTTTTGCAAGAGCAGCTGGTGCTCTTAAGCACTTACCCATCTCTCCAACCTCCATGTTTTGTTTAATTTTATTTTGCTTTTGTCACCCTGGGTGGCTTGGAACCCCTGTGCAGACCAGGTTGGCCTGGAACTCAACAGAGATCTATCTGTCTTTGCTTCCTGAGTGCTGGGAATTAAAGGCATGCACCACCATGCCAAATTTTTCCTCAAGTTTTTGTTAGTCCTTTTGATATTTTTATACCATATAAATACATAAAAGAATATATCATGATACCTTAACTTTCTGTGAAATTTTAATTTCATAGACAGCCAAGACATAAAAATATATTAGTATACCACTGTGTATTTCTGTATTTTTATGGTATTATTTAACTGCTATTTCTGCTATAATAGAGTTCAGTAGTTGTGACAGAAACAGTACGGTCTCCAAAGCCTGAATTTATTCTAGTCCATTACAAAAAATTTTTGCCAGCCCTTGCCTTCAGTCATGAAAATATATGGACTCTTGGATCCGAATTTGCATTTAGTTGAACTGCAAGTGGTGTAGAAACCTGTGCTTTTTGAGGAACTCTAAAGTAGCTTTCAAAAGTTGTTTCCAGAGGCTGGAGAAATGACTCAGTGGTTAGGAGCACTGGCTGCTCTTGGCAGAAGACCCAGGTTTGAATCCCAGCACCACGTGGCAGCTAGTAACTGTAACTACAGTTCCAGGGATCTGACAGGGGATCTGACGGCCTTTTCTGGCCTCCACAGGCACTACATGACAGTCAAACACATGAAGTAAACACAAATGTTTCCAGTCCCACAGATCTTTATTAATAAAATGAAGCATTTCATAACTTACATCAGGCGTGGTATGGTGGCAGTTATGTGCATTTCACCTTCATATTTATACCTTTTGACTAGTAGCCCTAAGGATTACAGGCAAGCTACTTTTGTAGTTTTGGTAACTGAATTTATGACCTCAACAAAACTGATGTGGCAGATCATGTTCAGTTACTTGACTTGATGTTTAAGTTACAAACTTGCTTTTATGGAAACTCTTTAATTTTATGTGATAGAAGAAGCTCATTTTAATCCCAGCACTGGGGAGGCAGAGGCAGGCGGATCTCTATGTGTGAGTTAAAGGTCAGCCTGGTCCACAGAGAGTGAGTTCCAGAACAGCTGGGGCTACAGGGAAGAAAAAAAGCTCATTGAATGTCACTGAAGGGCGGGAGGGTTATTGAAAGGAAGAACTTAATCTGTTACTAAGCCACATATCAATATAAAGTTGAAAGTAAGCAATAGCTCATTCTCAGTTTTGTGATAATATTTCTTAAAAATGAGTGTTGCCAGGCATGGTGGTGCACATTTTAAATTCTGGCACTCAGGAGGCACAAATTAAGATGAGCGTGCTCTGCATAACTGGTTCCAGGCCAGTTGGGGTTATGATGAAACCCTATCTTACCCCCCCCCCCCAAAAAAAAATCCCTGTTTTTCTATACTCTAGTTGGGGCTTTAGAGTGTCCTTATTAAATCAGATACCTAGAAACTCAGAACTGTTTTATTTATTGATTTGTTAGTAAAATCCAGAGTGTGTGTAACATGAAGAATTTATTGCTTGAGGGACCAGAGAGATAGATGACTCAGCCCTTTCGAGCACTGGCTGTTTTTGCAGAGGATTTAGGTTTAGTTTGCAACACCCACATGGCAGCTCACAACCATCTGTAACTCTTCCAGTATATCAGTTGCCCTCTTCTGACCTCTGCTGGCCATGCATGTACATGGTTTACTTATATACATGCATGCCAAACACTTACATACATAAAAGTACAAAAAGAAAAAACAAAATAAGCTCTTTATGACATTTCTTTGAATTTCCTCATGCTTTCTTTTCTAGACATACAAAATTGAAAATTAAAAAAAAAACTCCTTTATGACATTGCTTTAAACTGTCATATATATATATTCCCCCCCCATGCTGAGATTAAACCAGGTCTTGCATATATATGCTGGGCAGGCACTCCAACACTGGAATATATTTGCAGTCCCTTTTCATATTTTCTATATAAGTTTATTAGTCTCTTTTCCTCTTGCTGTGATAAAATGCTGTGACAAAATCAACTTAAGGGAGAAAGGGTGTATCGTGGTGCTGGCTTCCCAGTTGAAGGCTGCAGCATGCTATGGTGGAGAGGTCAATGGCTAGGAGCTTGAACCTGCTTTTTACATTTCTACAACCAGGAACAGGGAACAAGGAATGCAGGCTACCCCAGGTTCCATTTCTCAATTTTCTGTTACTCAGGATCCCTGATAGGATTGGTGCCACCCGCACCTGCAGGTGTTCTCCCCCCAAGTCATACCATCAAAAGAATTCTCCAGGTGGGCGTGGTGGTGCATACACTGTGGCAGAGGCAGGTGGATCTCCAAGTTGAAGGCTGGCCATCCTGGTCTACATAACAAGTTCCAGGGCAGTCAAGGCTACATAGCAAGACTCTGTCTTTTAAAAATAAAAGACAGCTCCCCAGAGGCTGCTCTCCAGGAAATTCTAGATCCTGTCAAGTTGATAGCACCAACTTCACAGTTTCTAATAGAGAGATCATGTTAGTTTGAGCTTTCCCAGTTGTTGTTTGCTAGGTTATAACTTCACTTTAGGGGCTGGAGAGATGGCCTAGCAATTAAGAACGCCGACTGCTCTTGCAGAGGACCCGGGTTCGATCTCCAGCACCCACATGGCAGCTAAGAAGCGTCTTTGACTCCAGTTTCAGGGGAATCCGAGACCCTCTTCTGACCTCCATGGCATTGCACGACACGGGTACACAAACCTACATGCAGAAAGTACATTCATACACATAAAAATATTTAGCTGGGCGTGGTGGCGCACGCCATTAATCCTAGCACTTGGGAGGCAGAGGCAGGTGGATCTTTGTGAGTTCAAGGCCAGCCTAGTCTACAGAGTGAGTTCCAGGACAGCTGGGACTACAGGGAGACCCTGTCTCGAAAAGACCAAAAAAATAAAAAATTAACAAAAAACTTTAAACAGGATATAGTTTATGGGAAAGGGGGCAGGCAGTTCACCAAGAGTGCTAGACCTCACTACCCAAGTGACTTGCTTTTGGAAAATATGTTTTAAAAATAACTTTCTTCTATGAAGGTAACTGATAGGTGCTATGTTAAAAGTGAAAAAAAGTTCTACATACATTCTTTTTTTCCATTTATTTATTTATTTATTTGTTTATTTATTTATATTTTTTTATCAAATCTAGACCCGTGTCCCCCCCATACCCCTACCCCACCAGAGCTCATGCATTCTGCCAAACATGCTTTTCATCTCTTTCTCAGTCTTTCTCAGTATTCTCCATGTGAAAGTTGACCGTTTTGAGCACAAGTTCACTGTTTCAGTCAGTTCTTTGATGCACTCCTTTCTGTTGTTGTTGTTGTTGTTGTTGTTGTTGTTGTATCCAGTATGCATTACTCCCAACTGCTTTGGATAAAAGCTCAAGGGGCCATGCACAAGAAATACAACTAGGTAATTGGTACTAGCATCCACAGATGAGGGATACCATTCGTCGTTTGTGTTACTTCACTCAGCATGATGTCCTCTAGCTCCAGCCATTTTCCTGCAAAGCTCTTGATGTCATCTTTCTTTACTGCTGCATACAACCCTGTTGTGTAGATGTACCACATTTTCTGTATCCACTCATCAGTTGAGGGGCATTTGGGTTGGTTCCAGCTCCTTGCTATTGTGAAGAGAGTTGAAATAAACATGGCTGTGCATGTATCTCTGCAGTGGGGTGAGTCTTGAGGGTACATGCCTAGGAGTGGTATGGCTGGGTCGGGTGGCAAGTTCATTCCAAGTCTTCCAAGGGTTCTCCACACTGCTTTCCATAGTGGCTGTACGAGTTTACATTCCCACCAATGGATGAGTGTTCCCCTTTCCCCACAACCTCTCCAGCACTTGGTATCATTTGTTTTCTTGCTCCTAGCAATCTTGCAAGATGAAATCTTAAAGTAAAATGATCTTAAAGTGGTTTGTGATTGCATTTCCTTAATGATTAGTGATGTGAAACTTCTTATAGGTGTTTTCTCAGCCAGTCTTCTAACTCCTCACTTAGTGAAGTCATCTCCGTTCAGCTCTATCTTGTCTCACATCTATTGATGTGGTTCATTTGTTTCTTTCTTATTTGTTTTTTGAGTCGTTTATATTTTCTGGAAATCAATGATTTGTCAGAGTTTCTTTGGTAAAGGTTTCCCTCCCACTCTGTGGGATTTCTCTTCACTTCTGATGTTTCTTTTGATGTACAGAAGCTTTTGAGTTTAATGAGTTCCCATTTGTCTACTGTTGACTTAATTTTGTGCAGCTGCTGTCTGATTTAGGAAGTCTTTCCTATGCCTATGTCTTGTAGTCTGCTGCCAACTTTTTCTTCTATCCCCTTCATAGTTTGGGGTTTCTCGTT
>VZQC01012262.1:189386-231689 GCA_009823505.1 Rhizomys pruinosus | reverse complement strand
TATCATTGTTTTCTTGAATCCTAGCATCTTTGAGATGAGATTTAGAAATGATCTTAAAGTGGTTTTGATTTGCATTTCCTTACTGATTAGTGATGTTGAACACTTCTTAAGGTGTTTCTCAGCCATCTCTAACTCCTCACTTGTGAAGTCTCTGTTCAGCTCTTTTGCTCCATCTATTGAGTGTGGTTCATTTGTTTCTTTCTTTTTGTTTTTGAGTAGTTTATATATTTCTGGAAATCATGTTTGTCAGAGTTTTTTGGTAAGGTTTCCTCCCACTCTGTGGGATTTCTCTTCACTTCCTTGATTGTTTCTTTTGATGTACAGAAGCTTTTGAGTTTAATGAGTCCCATTTGTCACTGTTGACCTTAATTTGTGCAGCTGCTGTCTGATTTAGGAAGTCTTTTCCTATGCCTATGTCTTGTAGTCTGCTGCCAACTTTTTCTTCTATACCCCTCTAGTTTGGGGTTTCTCGTTTTTGGAGCTTCTCAATCTCTTCCTGTAGCTCTTTGCTTCGCTGGTTGGTTTCCTTATCTTTTTCAGCATGGGATATTTTCAGTGTTTCTACTTCCTTCCTGAGTTTGTCATTCTCTCTCTCTAGGTCCTTCCTGAGTTCTTCATTCTCTTTTCTTAGTTCTTTGATTTGCTCTTTATAATCTTGTAGTTCTTTAAATATGTTCCCAATTGTGTTTCTGATATCTGTGTCCTGGGGCATCCCCAGAGGGATCCCACTGTAGGAATCTTCCACTGGGTTGGTAGAGCTTGGTGCGGGATTATCCTGCCCCTTTCCCGTGTTGTATCTTCTTCGTGTTCCTGGCATATGGGCTTCTCCTTGCCTGTATTCCAATGTGAGTCCTAAATGCCTCTTCACTGTGTTGAAGGCTTGCTTTGCTTGTCTCCTTCAGATTCCTACCTTCCTGTGCTTCAGGTGGTCTCTGGAGATTTCTGTACATTCTGTTTTAATTCCTCATGAGCTCAAATTTATTCTTTCTTTGTTCTAAGTCATTAAGACTTGACTTTCTGACCCCTGTGTCTAGGATTTCTTTAATAACCTTCTACAAATGCTGGCTTGAAGATCATTGCTTTTTTTTTTTTTTCCTCTGACCTTTTAGTATTTAATTATATTGTATCTTGGATAGATTCTGTTCTGGTCATGTCTGTTTGAGTTCTAAGTATCCCTTGGGCCCTTATGTCCATTTACTTCCCTAGAATTGAGAAATGAACTGCCATCAATCATTTCATCAAGTAGGTTTTTCTTTAAGAAAAGATAAGTGCTGGGTATGTTGGCACAGGCAGAGGCAGCCTGATCTACATTGCAAGTTCCAGGCCAATTGGGGCTACAAGGAGACTTTGTCTTAAAACCAACCTGTTAAGGTTCAGCAGTTAAGAGCACTGGCTATTGTTGCTGAGGACCCAAGTTCAGTAACCAGTGCCCATATCAGACATCTCACAACTCCGGCTCTCCGGCTCCTTGGAATTCAAAACCTGTCTTCTGCCTCCACCGTGTGCAAAAACCCACACATAGACACATAATTTAAAACAGTAAAAATCTTTAAAATGTTTCCTTCTGGGGCTGGAGAGATGGCTCACCAAGAGGACCGGGCTCAATTGTGTTTGTGGTATATGTGGGTGCACATATCAAGGACAGAGTTCAACTTGAGGTGTCACTCCTCTCCTCCTACCATTCAAGTTCTAGGAATCAAGCTTTAAAGGAAGCACCTTTACTCCCACCCCCAAATAGGTGTTTCATAGGTAGTGTCTAATTACAAAGCTCCAATTTCTTGTCTTATAACTCACCTTTATATTCTTTACTTTTGTTTTAGGCTTTCACAAAATTATTCAAGTCAGTATATAGAGCAGAATTTCTATTTGGCTCTATTTCAGATTTACACTCTTGTGTGTGCAAATCTCTTAAAATGGGCATGATGATATAAAAGGATTACCTTTAAGTTACAAAGTACAGTGCACAGCTTAATAACATGCCAGACATTATTAGGATAAAATTGCTGAGCTTTAATTCATTTTTTAATTTTATTCCTTTAATAATTCAAGAGTTGAATTGAGTTTTTGTGGTTTTGTTTTTAATTTTTGTTTTGTTTCCCTTACTTTGAGAGCATAGTAGGGGTTTTCTTTTGTTCTGTTTTGAGTTTTGTGCTTTGTGACAGGGGTCTTCCTTACACCTCTGGCTGACCTCAAACTGTGTAAACCAGATCTGTCTGGAACTTGAAACTATTGTCTTGGCTCTGCAGGCTTCTAAGGGCTGGATTTTCCTGCATGAATCACCTTGCAGCCCTCTTTGCTTGTTTCTGGGACAGCCTCTTTCCCTATAGCCCAGACTGTCTTTGAACTGACTGTCCTCTTGAGCAGTGTTGGTGCATACCACCATGTCCAGGAAGAATCAGATGTTTGAAGGAAAATTGTATCACTACTTTAAAAAATTCCTCATAAAAACATATTAATATATGCCTGTTGGGGCTGAGAGATTTGGCTTAATAGTTAAGAGCACTGGCTGTTTTGCAGAGGCTCTATCTGACTGGTTTGCAGCACCCACAACTGTCTATAACTCCTGTTCTAGGACATTCGATGCCCTCTTCTGGCTCCCGCAGGCATTGCACACATGAGTGCACTTACACATATGCAGCCAAAACATCCCATATGCATAAAAAAATAAAAACTCTTTAAGAAAGATACACTCATATTAGTAATTGTTTAATAGATGAGGAACTTGGTACATCAGTCAAGAGATCATATTACTAACTTTTGTTTGGTGTTTGTGTTGTTTCTTACCCTGGCCATGAAGCACAGTTGTCATTATGGTGTGTGTGGGCGTGCGCACATATGTGTATGTTACCCATGCTGGTTTTGAAGCTCACCAAACTCTTTTTTTAATATTTTTAAATTTTATTTATTTATTTAATTTATTTATTTTATGTGTATGAATGTACTGTCCGCATGTAGGTTTGTGCACCCATGTCGTGTAATGCTGTGGAGGTCAGAAGAGGGCATCACATTCCCCTCTAACTGGAGTTACAGACGGTTCTCAGCTGCCATGTGGGTGCTGGGGATCAAACCCGGGTCCTCTGCAAGAGCAGTCGGTGCTCTTAACCACTAAGCCATCTCTCCAGCCCTGAAGCTCACCAACCTTTTATAACCACACTGTGCTTCCATTTTCAGTTTTTAATAGTATGCTTTTTTTCCACTGGACAGTTAATGGTTCATTAACCCAGAACATGTCTATATGTTGTCAGATGATAATTGAAACACAACTTAATTCTTGTATTGCTGATTAGAAAATAATGAGAAAAACAAATATATCCCAATAGTGCTGATTTGTAAATTAAAAAGAAAGCAACTCATTTTATTGACTGTCCCTGTCTATAAGGTGCTGGCAATGGCACTTCTGTTTTATTTATTTATTTTTTAATTTTTGGTCTTTTCAGACAGGGTCTCCTTGTAGCCCCAGCTGTCCTGGAATTCGCCCTGTAGACCAGGCTGACCTTGAATTTACAAAGATCCGCCCGCCTCTGCCTCCCAAGTGCTAGGATTAAAGGCGTGCACCACCATACCCGGCTCATGGTATTTTCTATTCTTAAAATGACTAGAAGCTGGTTGTGTTAGCAAATGCCTTTAATCCCTGCTCTCTGGAAGCAGAGGCAGGCAGATCTCTGTTGAGTTCAAGGCCAGCCTGGTCTACAGAGGGAGTTCCAGGCCAGCCAACTGGGGCTACAGGGAGACCTTGTCTCAAAAACATCAAAAAGGAAAAAAAGAAAAAAAAAAAAGACTAAAGTACACTTCTACTTTGTCATGACATTGTGTCTAACCACAGTATTTATTTATTTTATTTATTTATTTTTTAAATTTTTATTTTTGTATGTGTATGAATGTACTGTCTGCATGTAGGTTTGTGCACCTGTGTCATGCAATGCTGCGGAGGTCAGAAGAGGGTGTCGGATTCCCCTGGAACTGGAGTTCTCCTGGGATTGGAGTTACAGATGGGTCTCAGCTGCCATGTGGGTGTTGGGGATCGAACCCGGGTCCTCTGCAAGAGCAGTCGGCGCTTTCAACCGCTAGGCCATCTCTCCAGCCCCACAGTATTTATTTTTATGGGAATACTTCTTAGTATTTTTTTCTTCTTCTTCTTCACAGTCTTTTGATTTTTATATTACTTTTTTTTTTTTTTTTTTAGTCTTTTCAAGACAGGTTCTTCCTGTAGACCCAGCTGTCTTGGAACTCACTCTGTAGACCAGGCTGACCTTGAACTCACAGTGCTAGGATTAAAGGCGTGCGCCACCATGCCCAGCCAATTTTTTAAAAAAAATTTTATATTATTCTTAAATATGCATACATACTCTCCCCCCATATACCAAAATTCCAATGTCTGAAAATAAATGGTAGGCTAATTCTAGAACTTGTTAAGGGATTTACAGTATACGAGCACAGTTGTTTTCAGCTCATGAGGAATATAACATTAATGTTTCTCAGTTTGCCTTACAACTAGGTACTCGGTGCTAGCATCCACAGATCAGGGACACCATTCATCGTTTATTTTTCTGGTTCTGTGTTACTACACTTAACATAGTATCTTCTAGTTCCATCCATTTACCTGCAGAGTTCATGATCTTAGTATTTCTTACACAAGGTTGCTTGAGCTTTTGTCCAAGCTTTTTCTAAAATACTATACAGTAATTAAAAATATCAGGCTGGGGGCTGGAGAGATGGCCTAGCGGTTGAGAGCGCCGACTGCTCTTGTAGAGGACCCGGGTTCGATCCCCAGCACCCACATGGCGGCTGAGAACGGTCTGAGACTCCAATTCCAGGAGAACTCCAGTTCCAGGGGAATCCAACACCCTCTTCTCACCTCCGCGGCATTGCACGACACGGGTGCACACACCTGCATGCAGATGTGTATGTACATTCATACACATACCAAAATAAAAAAAATATATATATATCAGGCTGGTGTAACTTAGCCTTTCTGGATGCTTAACGACCATACTTAATGCCCATACCAATTTGGCTGAGGGACTTACGGGATAATTTTGTTCCTTGCCTTCAGAGGTCAACTAAGTCCCACGGGATTATGCATGGGGGCATCTCTTGAAATGTCCTGCCAGTGTGAGTCACCAATCTTCCTGTGCAGGGAGGTCTTGGAGATCCACTCATAGGTCTTCAGTCAGTGTCCAGTCTATAAAGAGGAAAGTCTGCTCATGCTTCAAAAAGAAAAGCCTGGTCTAGCAAGACCTGACTTTGTCCTCTAGTGAATGGAACTGGTAAATCAAAAGACAAAAGGAGTGAGGGGCTCCCTCCCTCCCCCCCAAAACCCAAGTGACCCCGAGAAAACAAAAACCTTGTTTAATCTGGGCTGTGTGGCCTTAAACATCCAAAAGGAAAGTATAAAGAGAAATAATCAGTAAGGCCTTAGAAATTATATTTCAGATATAAAACTTGAGATCTTAGTAAAAAGACCCCCCCAAAAAAAAAAAAAATATGTGTGCACCCATGTGCCTGGCAGATTTTACCTATTTTTATATGACCCATTCCACTGTTTGCTTTTTTTTTTTTTTTGCTATTTTTGTTTGTTTTGCTATTTATATCATTGTTTAAATGCTTTATTTTCTGTTTTCCAAGGAATACAGGTAGTAACTATAAAGGCTCCTGTTTCTGCCTCTTGGCTTTACTATGTGTAAGAAACATTGGATAAAATAAAAAAAGTATATTATTCCACAAACACAGAGTAGGGTCTTAAAGCAGTAGCTGGAAACATTGAATTGGATAGACTTTGGACTGAAGGTTATGTGATTTGTTTGCTTAAGGGACTCTTCCCCCCCCCCCCCTTTTTTTTTTTTTTTGAGTAGGGTCTCTCTGTAGCCCCAGCTGGTGTGGGACTGGCTATGATCCACCTGCCTCTGTTGGAATCAAAAGTGTGCACCTCCACGCCCAGTGAGGGACTTTCTTTACTTTAAAATCTGTAGACACCATTTCAGTTTTCTAAATTGCCAAATTATTTTTATTCATTAGATGTAATTCCCTACTTTCTGGATTTTCAAAATTGCTGGATTGTTTTTATTTACCAGATACAAGTCCTCTGATTTCCCATTCACCTGTTCCTATGATCTGTTTTTCTACTTCAGCAGACAGATTGATAGTGAAATGTAGATGATGACAGGTGCTTTGAAGAGGGAGATAAGAATCTAATGAGGAACTTACCAGCTGAGGAAATGTTTTGACTGTGTGATTGTTTCTGTGTTTAGGTCTACCTTGTTAGGAAATTAATAATGGCTTTTTTTTTTTTTTTTTGGAGACAAGGGTCTCCCTGCAGCCCCAGCTGTCCTGGAGGTCACTATGTAGACCAGGCTGGCCTTGGACCCACAGAAGTCCACCTGCCTCTGCCTCCCGAGTGCTGGGATTAAAGGCGTGCCCACTGGCTGCCACATTTATTACAATTTTTTTTTTTTTTTTTTACTTGTTATGTGTATGAATGTACTGTCTGCATGCAGGTCTGTGCACCGTGTCGTGCAATGCCGCGGGGTCAGAAGAGGGTCTCGGTTTCCCCTGGAACGGGGTCTACTGGAATTGGAGTTACAGATGTTCTTAGCCGCCATGTGGGTGCTGGGGATCGAACCCGGGCCCTCTGCAAGAGCGTCGGTGCTCCTAACCGCTAGGCTATCTCTCCAGTCCCATTATTACAATTTTAATTGCCTGTATGTTCTGGAAAAAATTTTAACAGTGGTATTACAGTGGGAAGAATTGAGTTAGATGATGTTTAAATCATGACAATGAATTAGGAATAACTGTAGCTTTAAATCGTTTAAGGTTTTTATGAGGTAAATAGGTAACTTGTCATACATATATGTCCATTGTTAACGAATGCAACCGGAATTATTTGTTACCACCTTGTATAACCTGATAACACTTGATTTGTATGTTGTGTAAATAAAAAATTAAAAGCTGATTAGCATAAGCTCATACTTTAAAAGTTAGAACATATATTACTAAATATTCTATTTTAACTATGGTTTATGTTGTATTGTTAACGCAGTTGCTAAATAAATCCCAATTTATAAATTTGTTTTACATGCTTTTATATGAAAAATTGTTAAAGTGTTTCTTAACATATTATAACATTAATGTTAGAGGAGTATAACAGGACCTTTTCTTTTTAATTGAAATTTCAGGATGACACAGACAGCCTAAACCCCGTACTCAGGGACAACCCACAACTTGATGAGGAAGTAAAAGTCTGGGTAAAGGAACAGAAGGCTCAGGAGATTTTTATGCAAGGTATCTATTTTGAAGTTATACATTATTTCTGTGGCTAAGCCAATTTATTTTCTTAGTTCAATTTTATGCAATCCAATAATTTCAGTTCCATAGAAAACAATTGGCAAATCACAGTAATTTTGATAGAAAGGTTTATAATTTCAGTGGTTCATTGAATAACCTGAACTGTATGTATGAAATTATAACTATGATTGATAAGACACTTTCCAAAATATGAAATGGTTGAGGTGTTGTCCTTCCAGGAAAAGGAAACATTGTTTGAAGTTGAAGGTTGTCCAGAGTCAAAATTGATTTTTCTCTGAGGACTGCTACTGGTATCTGATACATGTTTTTGCACCTTCTTCATCAGTTATTACAGGATTAGTCTCAGATTGGTTTCCTTTGTATGCTGAGTTACAAGTTTGTAACGTGATTTTCTCTTTAAATTTTTTTATGTAATATTTTTCTTTTATGTGTGTGAGTGTATTGCCTGCACACACACATGTGATATATCACATATACACCCATGTTGTGCACCCATGTTGTGCAGTGCCTACGGAGCTCAGAAGAGGGCATCAGATTCCTTGGAACTGGACTCATGGATGATTGTTAGCCACCATGTGGGTCCTGGGATTTGAACCCAGGTCCTTTGCAAGAGCAGCTGGTGCTTTTAGTGGCTGAACTATCTCTCCAGCTCCAACATGGGGTTTTCTAAAGAGTGCTGTTTTAGAATTCCTAGTACTTAATTTTTATAGCAGATAATTATACTATAAATACAAGTTTTTATGAAATTGGATCAAAAACAAAACATGACATGAGAGAGACATGGTGGCATACATCTTTAATACCAGCACTCCGGAGGCAGAGTTCAAGGCCAACCTGGTCTACAGAGGGAGCTCCAGGACAGCTGTGGCTACAGGGAGACCCTTTTATCAAAGAAATAGACCTGAGCATTAATGTTTTGTTGAAGGCTTAGAATTCAGCTTCATCTTTTTTTTTTTTTTTCCAGCTTCATCTTTAACCCATGTTGTCCTAAAAGTCTTTAGCATTCATGCCAGCCTTGAATCTTAGCACTCCAGAGGTAGAGCCAGGCTGTTCTCTGTGAGTTCTAGGACAGCATGGTCTACATAGTTCCTGAGCAACCAGGGCTCCATAATGAGTCCCTGTCTACAAACAGACAGAAAACCAAAAACAAGAAAACATTAATGTCATCTACATTAGTAAGCAATAATCTTTAAAATTTAACTGTTTTGGTTATGTTCAGCAGGAGATCATCTAGGTAATAAATGCTTGTTAGTGTAAATACTCTTCTGCTTTACTATGGGGAATTTAAACCATACAAATAAAGAATTGAAACATGCAAAAACAAATTAATTGCACTTCCATACATCTTTCTTCTAGCCCCAACAACTACCAAAACTTAGCTGACCTTGTCCTACCCAGTAGATATTCCATCCACTCTTATTCCATCCACTTAGGCCAAAAAAATACGTTACCATATTGTTATCCTCAGGAAATAACTTACTTTAGGTCAAATGTAAAAAGTGAACTTCTAATTTCCATGTGTTTTATACTGACATTTAGGGATTTACTTTCTTTGAAATGGGATCTCTCTGTAGCCCCAACCTAACTGGCCTGGAATGCACTATGTAAACCAGGTTGTCCTGGAACTCACAGAGATCCTCCTGCCTCTGCCTCCCAAGTGCTGGGATTAAAGGCATGGGCTGCCACACCCAGCGAGATTTTACTTTTTTTTTTTTTATTATTATTATTTATTTATTTTTGTATGTGTATGAATGTACTGTCTGCATGCAGGTGTGTGCACCCGTGTCGTGCAATGCCGCGGAGGTCAGAAGAGGGTCTCGGATTCCCCTGGAACTGGAGTTCTCCTGGAATTGGAGTTACAGACGGTTCTCAGCCGCCATGTGGGTGCTGGGGATCGAACCCGGGTCCTCTGCAAGAGCGTCGGTGCTCTTAACCGCTAGGCTATCTCTCCAGCCCCCGAGATTTTACTTTTTAAATGTCAAGAGATCCAGAAAAGGACATTTCATCATGACTTAATAATGTGTCTTTCCTTTCCAATTTTCCATTCAGTCATTGGAGTTTCTTGGCAACATCAAGATGTTTATTTAGATCTTTAGGAAAGAAAAGAGTAAGATTAATAATCCCTGTCCGTCTTTGGAAGAATTATTTGAGACAGATTCCACATTGTATTAATTGTGAGGTGTGAGGCTTTGCAACTTTTCCTAGCTGTCCCAAAGAACTCAGATTATGGTAAAGTTCTGTGAAGTAAAGGACTCTGACGTCAAATTGCAGGTTATTTTTCTGTTTCAGACACAAAGTCATCTTCCCAAACTTGTTACATTGCTTTACATCCTTATTATAGCCCAGACTGCTCTAACTTTACATTCTGTACTCTTCTTTTTTACTCATTCATGATGGCAAAACCTTTTAAGTTGTTTATTATTTCCCATGTGTAGTGGTATCTATTACGATAACATTGGAGTTCTGTAAAATACTGCTTGTCTCCTAATACATTAAACAAAACCCAGCCTTATGTGTTACTTACCTGTCACATAGCATTGATTCTCCAAGGTGGAAAACGTTTCCATTTAAGATATCCCTGTGCTTGTTTTTTTTAAGGTCCTTATTCCTTAAACGGATACAGAGTGAGAGTTTATAGACAAGATTCTGCCACCCAGTGGTTCACTGGTATAATTACTCATCATGATCTCTTCACCCGCACCATGATCGTTATGAATGATCAGGTAAATAATTGACTAATTTTGGTGCTGGGAATCACACCCAGGGCTTTGTGCGTGTCAGCGTACCTTTTGTGTGCTGAGTGTATGTTATTTTCCACTCCGTTCTCACCCTCCAGCCTCTCATTTAATCCTTTTGGAGGGAAATTTTTATAGGCCTAACAGTATACAGAGGTTTTAGTCATACAATCCTAGTAAGCTTAAAAATTATTGGATGTAGATTACAGGAACTGGCAATCAATGGAGCCATCTAATTGCTATTTCTCCAATTTTAAAAAATAAAGAAAAAAATATTGGATGTGGCCAGGCGTGGTGCCACACCTCTTTAATCCTAGCACTTGGGAGGCAGAGGCAGGCGGATCTTTGTGAGTTCAAGGCCAGCCTGGTCTACAGAGTGAGTTCCAGGACAAGTGGGGCTACAGGGAGACCCTGTCTTGAAAAGACCAAAAAAAAAAAAAAACATTGGATGTTGCATAGAGGCCACTTGGTATCAGGAAGTGATGCTGATGTCTAATTTATTTCAGTACTGATAATTGTCTATCCTTAGTTGATTAGTCTTTTTTGTTTTTTTTCAAATCCATAGACTGACTGAAACTTAATTAAAACTTTAGTTTTTCCTTCTTTCGAATAATAAATATTTCCCAAGTGTTTTCCTCTTAGTGCAGAAAGCTTTCAGAACATAGTTCTCACATCATTTCATTATTCAGACACTCCGAAGAATTAATGGTGTACAGAAGAAAAGGGCAAGTTTGTCTTTGGTGATTAAAATAGATTATGTAAGCCTGATGGTATCCTCCTGAACCTATTTATAAACAGTTCAACTAAGTAAAAAATAAAGTACTAATGTTAACACTGGTTAGTTGATGGGATTTAATTTCTATTTCTGTTTTGTGTTATGGATTAGGTACTAGAACCACAGAATGTCGATCCTTCTATGGTTCAAATGACCTTTCTAGATGATGTTGTTCACTCTTTGTTAAAAGGTGAAAACATTGGCATTACATCACGACGCAGGTCTCGTGCCAATCAAAATATCAACGCTGTTCACGTATGTATGTTACTAGTAATGGATTTTTAGAAAATATTTTTCTGTAATTTATTCAAAATCAAGCAGTAGTCACTGTTGATTGGTTATTTTTAGGGTCATTATACACGTGCTCAAGCAAATAGTCCCAGACCAGCAATGAGTTCTCAAGCTGCTGTACCAAAACAGAACACACACCAGCAACAGCAACACAGAAGTGTCCGACCGAATAAGAGGAAGGGCTCAGATAGCAGTCTGCCTGACGAGGAGATGATGAGGGAGGAAAAGTATGAGTATATACCACGAGGAGGTAGGACCCCTAGAGAATAAATGAAGATGCATTAAGATTTGTTTATTGAGGTGCTACAAAGGATGGCTCAGCAGTTAAGACTGCGGGTTGCTCTTGCAGAGGACCCAGGTTCAGTTCCCAGTATCCCACCTGGTGGCCAACGACAACTATAACTCCAGTTCTAGCAGATCCAGTGCTCTCTTGGTGTCTTTGGGCTTTGTATGACGCATGTTCACTTACATACATATAGGGAAGGCATTCATACACATAAAATTAATGAATTAAAAATTTTAAGAGTACTGATGAATGGGTGTACTATTTGTAGAATACTTACATGTATGGGTGTACTGTTTGTAGAATACATGTATGGTATATTGTTTGTAGGTAGTAGGTAAACCCATGTTGTGCAGTGCCAGGAGAGGGTTTGAATCCCCTGGGTGGCTGTTAGCTGCCATGTGGGCACTGGGTTGCTGTTAGCTGCCTTGTGGGTACTGGGATTCAAACCCTGGTCCTCTGCAAGAGCAGCCAGTGATCTTAACTGCTGAGCTGCCTCTCCAGCCCCAAATATTTTTTAATATACTATTGATCATGAAACGTAAAACTCTTTTTAATCTTACAGAAAATCCTAAAGGTAAAAACAGACACTTATTAAATAAAAGGAGGAAACCTGAGGAGGATGAAAAGAAGCCGCACATGAAAAGACTGCGGACTGACAATGTTTCAGACTTTTCTGAGAGCAGTGACTCAGAAAATTCAAGTAGGAGAATAATTGATAATTCCTCTGAGCAGTCACCAGAGTATGAGCTGAAAAATAAAAGCACTTCAAAGATAAATGGAGAAGAGGGACAATCCCAGACTGCTGAGAAGGCAGAAGAGACCCAAGTCGATAGTCAGCCTCCCTGGGATCAAACACAGGAAGATAAAAACCACGAATCAGGAGAGAAACGGAAGTCTGTTGACACCCATCTTCAAGAAAAGCGGACTATCCACTCATCAGGACAGGCTCCAGTTGGTAACCATAGTCCTAATGATTTAGTTCTCCAAGAACGCAATATGGAAAACACACATTCATTGGAATTATTACCAAAGGAGAAGTTTGTATCCAGATCACCCACACCCAAATGTGTTATCGATATTACAAATGACAGTAATTCAGAAAGGGTGGCTCAGGAAAACTCAAGTGCCTTTGGCCTCCAAACACTTGAGAAAATGGATCCTAATGTTGATTCTAAACATTCAGTTTCAAATGCTAAATATCTAGAAACAGCAAAGCAAGATTCTGACCAGAGCTGGGTCAGTGATATAGTTAAAGTAGATTTAACTCAGTCAGGTGTTACAAATACTTCTTTAGGAAATGATCATCCAGATATGGAAAAAGAGAGAAATCACCATGTCTCTTACCTGTCTTCTTTAAGTGCAGTTTCTTCCATAGAGGATAAGCCACATAAGCGAAGTCCACCCCCAGAAACTATAAAAGCCAAACTCAGTGCTTCAGTAGATATTCACAAAACCAAATCCAGTTCTTCACCTGAAGTTGTTAAACCCAAAATCACCTACTCTCCTGACTCTGGGAAGTCTAAGACCACTTATGTGAATAGTCAGGCTACTAGTGAAAGAAGACTTGCAAATAAGATAGATCATGAGTTATCAAGATGTACTTTTCATCCAGTTCCTGCTCGAGGTAGTACGTTGGAAACCACAAAGAGCCCTCTTATCATTGATAAAAATGAGCATTTCACAGTTTATAGGGATCCTGCTCTTATTGGATCAGAAACAGGAGCTAATCACATTTCACCTTTTTTGAGCCAGCATCCTTTCCCTCTACATTCCTCATCTCATAGAACCTGTTTAAATCCAGGTAACCATCACCCTGCTCTGTCCCCTGCCCCCCACTTACTAGCTGGATCATCTAGTCAAACTCCATTACCCAACATTAACACTCACCCTCTCACTAGTGGCCCACACCATTCTGTTCACCACCCTCAGTTACTTCCCACTGTCCTTCCTGGAGTGCCTGCTGCCTCCTTACTTGGTGGCCATCCTCGCCTAGAGAGTGCTCATGCCAGCAGCTTGAGCCACTTAGCACTCGCACACCAGCAGCAGCAGCAGCTGTTACAGCACCAGTCCCCCCACCTTCTCGGACAAGCCCACCCTTCTGCTTCGTATAATCAGCTGGGACTTTATCCAATCATTTGGCAATATCCAAATGGAACACATGCATATTCAGGACTTGGTCTGCCTTCTAAGTGGGTTCACCCTGAAAATGCAGTTAATGCTGAAGCTTCATTGAGGAGGGTAAGTGCCAGTGCGTTTGTCACATAGCAACATATATTTATCGGTTAACCTTTATCTATAGGTACTTTTGTTTTCAGTGTTAAAATATTTCAGTTGATTACATTCATGCAGATGATTAATCTCAGAAAAGCCTATTTATAAAAAGAAGCTTTTATAAATCATTGTATTTATTAGACTTATTTGTGATATTTGTATTGGTAGTGAAGTTTCAGGGCTAAATTTTATATTAGAGTTTTTAAAATACATGTTATCAAAATTTTCTTTAAGTGAATATTAAATTGCCCGTTGACTACGCTTTGTGCTCTTCTGGCTGCTGGAGGTTAGCAGCTCCTTGCATTTGCAGAGCGGAAGGTGGATCACACTCTTGGTCGAGGTGGTGGCCAGGACTCATGTTGTTTGACAGCATGAGAAATGGAGAGATGGCTAGTGACTAAGTACTTGCTGCTCTTCGTGGAGACCCTAGTTCAGTTCGCAGCACACATGACAGCCTCTAACTCTAGTTCCAGGAGAGCCAATGCTCTCTTTATGGCCTCCACAGGCAACAGGTATGTATGTGGCACACTTATATACCTGCAGCAAAATAGTCATATGCACAAAGTAAAGACAGATGAAATCTTTACAAAAATTAAAAAGTGGCCGGGCGTGGTGGCACACGCCTTTAATCCTAGCACTTGGGAGGCAGAGGCAGGTGGATCTCTGTGAGTTCAAGGCCAGCCTGGTCTACAGAGTGAGTTCCAGGACAGCTGGGGCTACAGGGAGACCCTGTCTAGAAAAGACCANAAAAAAAAATTAAGTGATAATTTAAAAAGAAATGGCAGTACCAGACTCAATTTAAAATAGTTAAGGATGGATGCCACTGTCAGACACCCACCAAGCCTTCGTGCTGGTCAGTATACTCTACAGACATACCCAGTATTGTTTTAATACCTTTGTTTTTTTTGGTGGTAAAAACATTTCACATTAAATTTAGATTTTAGTCATTCTGAGGTGCATAGTACCATACTTTAAATTTTTTTTTTTTAACATTTGTATATTTATTGTGTATGCTGTGAGGTGGCCTGTGGTTCTTTTGGGGAAGTTGGTTTTTTCTTTCTACTGTGTGGGTTTCTAGGAATTGAACTTGCTGCCATCCACAGAATCAAATCACTCTACTGAGCCACCTTGCGACCTTCAATTAAGTATTTTTGAGCAGCAGAACCCTCTAACTTTTTCATCTTATAAAATTGTGGGGGCTGAAGAAATGGTTCAGCTGTTAAAAGCATTGACTGCTCTTGTAGAGGACCCAGGGGACCCAGGCTAGGTTCCCAGGACCCGAATGGTGGTTAAAAACTGTTAACCCCAGTTCCAGGGGATCCAGTGCCCTCTTCTGATTTCCACTGGCGTTGCACAATATGGAGACACTAACATATACGCAGGCAATACACTTGGCAACTACATACCCGCTTTGAGTTTCTATGTTTTTGGTTTTTTTTAACCTACTATAGATATTTCATATGAGTAGATTCACTTTTTTTTATTTACACTATCCTATTGTATTTAGCATGTCCTTGAAGTTCATCTGTATCAACACAATTCTATGTCTTGCTTATTTTGTGTCATCTTATCAATGCTAGACAAGCAACCCCCACCCATCACATTTTCTTTAGCCATTCTTTGGGGGGGGTTGTTTGTTTTGTTTGTTTGTTTGTTTTGTCTTTTTGAGACAGGGTCTCCCTGTAGCTCCGACTGTCCTGGAACTTACTTTGTAGACCAGGCTGTCTTTAGCCATTCTTTGTTAGTGGACTTAACTGTTGGGGATAGTCTGCCCTAAAGTTAGATGTGCTCCACACTTTTCATGCCATGCTCAGTGCAGGGCCATAATACGTATCTTGGAAGTAGCAGTTTTTAAGATGGTGCTATTAAATATCTCATTACTTAAGGAATAACACTGTTAACCCATAGCATTTGGAAATGTCAGCAGATGCAAGTATGGTGGTCAACATGTAAAAAGTTGGTCAGAGAAGGTGCTGTAATTGTGGATGGTAGTGAGGACATTGGTCAAGATCATTAATCCTGGGCTATAATGGATGATATTGATAGTGAGGGACACTTATTATGGTTTTGGTCATCTGATAATTTTGAAGAATGTTTCCTGTGATTTATCCTTATCATCTCCCTTTCAGCTTGCCTTCATATGAGCTTTGGGCTTCTTTGGATATTTCCTGTGATTTATCCTTATCATCTCCCTTTCAGCTTGCCTTCATACGAGCTTTGGGCTTCTTTAATGAAATTGACAGTAATTGCTTCAGTTTATTCTCTACCAGTACTGACAGATTTGATGCTATTCTTGAATTGTACTTCTATAATCACAAGTTTTCCATTCTTGTTTTCCTTTGAGAAGTGGGATCTTGATTCCATTTGCATTCTTGATGGTATCATGTTACACGTGTGATGTCATGGTAGAATGTAGAGAGAGATTGCATAGTCAGGAGTCATTACCACATTCCCTTCACCAGAATTGAAATCAGACCTGGTGACCAAAGTGCCCATTGTACTCACAGTTTGCTGTTGTCATTTGTCATAAGTATAAATGGGACTACATGAGGGTAGGCTAGAGGAACACAGAGAATCCAAGAGCTGGCAGAAAAAGTGGAATCTTTTCTCCTAAGTTCCAAACTCTGAAAAATGGCTTAGAAGACTTAACAGACTCTGACTCTCCAGTTTTCATGTTTATAAGAACATAATAGGCTTTATTCTGGTCATTAAGATGTTAAACTAAAAGCTGGCCTCTGGCTTTTACTTGTAATATGTTAAGCAAAAATGAGTGCCCTGGTTTTTGTAATTGGAGTTACCAACAGTATAAGCCACTAGATGAGGAAATAACTTAAATGGTACTTCATAGGCCAAAACCTTTTTATCATTGGCCTAATTTAATATAACTGTACATCATTAGGCATTATTCTCTTATGAGGTTTATAGCTGTAGTTGATCTTTATTTACAACAATTTATATTCGGTATGTTAAAAGAGGGCCGGGCGTGGGGAGGCAGAGGCAAGCTGATCTCTGTGAGTTCAAGGCCAGCCCGGTCTACAGAGTGAGTTCCAGGACAGCTGGGGCTATAGGGAGTCCCTGTCTCAAAAAACAAAACAAAACAAAACAAAACACTAAACTAAACTAAAAAAGGTTTGAATTTTTCTGATATATGACTGTCATTCTGATGACAGGTTCACAAAGCATGCTCTTGAGGAATTTTAGTGAGTCATAGTATATTAAAAACTTAAACATGTAATTAATTGTGTGGTTTAACATGAAAGTCACTGTCATACATATTTATCGGACAGGTAGAGTTAGAAAAAATTAATCTTCTATACTTACACACCTTCAACAGTGCTTTGCTCATAATGTACAGTGGAGTAGATTTATGCCTTGAAAATGTAATCATCTATGAATCCCACAAATTATTATTGAGAAAAATTATTTTATGGAAGAAATTGGCAGGTGGACTTGATTATAATTTGTCATGAGCAGCATGTTCTTCTGGTGCTGGAATCATAGAAAATCATAGCACTTGTAGTATGACACTAATTTCAAGATCCTTCGATAGGAGAGTGTTTCTAGAAGTTACTGTTTATTGTAAATGTACTAGTCAGTTTTACTAGCATCCTGAGTATGTGTATTAACTCTATGCCACCTCACCTAGCTCAAGATTTGAGCTTTTTCTTTTAAAGTAACTGAAGTCCAGATTTTTTTTTCTTTTTTACTAGAGTTCTCCCAGTCCTTGGTTACATCAACCTACTCCTGTGACTTCAGCAGATGGCATTGGATTGCTTAGTCACATTCCTGTCAGACCTTCCAGTGCAGAATCTCATCGACCTCATAAAATCACAGCGCATTCCAGTCCACCTGTGACAAAAACTTTAGTAGATCACCATAAAGAGTAAGTTTGCTAGTGTTTAACGCTTAACAAGTACCATTGTCTTTCAGCTTCTCTCAGTTCGCTTTTTAAATACTTCATTTAGAGTTAGTGTCAAAGCTGAACATGGTTCATAGGTAGTACTTGTTAAAAAAAAAAAAAGCTGAACATGGTAGTACATGTCTTTTATCTTAGCACTCAGGAGGCAGAGGCAGGCAGATTACTGTGAGATTGAGGCTAGCCTGGTCTACATGGCAAGTTCCAGACTAGCTGGGGATACAGGGAGACCCTGTCTCAAACTAGCAAAAATAAATTAAGTATTAAAAGTAAATTAAAATTAATGTCAAAACTAGGCTTGGGTGAGAATACTGTTTGTTTTTTTTTTTTTTTTGTCTCTTCGAGACAGTGTCTCCCTATAGCCCCAGCTGTCCTGGAACTCACTCTGTAGACCAGACTGGCTTTGAATTCACAAAGATCCTCCTGTCCCCGCCTCCCAAGTGCTAGGATTAAAGGCATGCGCCACCATGCCCGGCTCTAGAGAATACTGTTCTTTAGATTTTATTTTGGCCTTTTTGAGACAGTCTGGTCTCATTCAGGGCAGTCCTCCTTTCTTGGCCTTCCTGGTGGTGAAGTGTGAGATTTAAACCACTACACTTAGTTCTTTTTGTACCACTATACTTTCTAATTTAGTTGATAGAAATATCTTTGTGGGGCTGGAGAGATGACCTAGCGGTTAAGAGCGCCGACCGCTCTTACAGAGGACCCGGGTTCGATCCCCAGCACCCACATGGCGGCCGAGAACCGTCTGAAACTCCAATTCCAGGAGAACTCCAGTTCCAGGGGAATCCGAGACCCTCTTCTGACCTCCGCGGCATTGCACGACACGGGTGCACACACCTGCATGCAGACAGTACATTCATACACATAACGAAATAAATAAAAATAAAAAAAAAAATATCTTTGTAAGCCGGGTGTGGTGGCACGCGCCTTTCATCCCAGCACTTGGGAGATAGAGGTAGGTGGATCTCTGTGAGTTCAGGGTCAGCCTGGTCTACAGAGTGAGCTCCAGGACAGCTGGTAATAAAAGGGAGACCCCGTCTCAAAAACACCAAAAAAAAAAGAAAGGAAAAAAATATCTTTGTATTTTCATGAAAAAGGATTAAAGAAATGTTTGTGTGCTTTCTTTTGTAGAGAATTGGAGAGGAAAGCTTTCATGGAACCATTACGGTCTGCTGCATCCACATCAGCAAAAGGTGACCTGGATCTTAATAGGTCACAGACTGGAAAAGACTGTCACTTGCATAGGCATTTTGTGGATCCAGTATTAAACCAGTTGCAAAGGCCACCCCAGGAGACTGGTGAAAGATTACACAAATATAAGGAGGAACATCGTAGAATTCTTCAAGAAAGTATTGATGTTGCTCCCTTTACAACTAAAATCAAGGGGCTTGAGGTGGAACGAGATTATTCCAGAGTAGCATCATCATCTTCGAGTCCTAAAAGCCATGCTATCAAACAAGATAAAGATGTAGAGCGCTCAGTATCAGAACTCTATAAAATGAAGCACTCAGTGCCTCAGAGTTTGCCCCAAAGTAACTATTTCACTACATTATCTAATAGCGTGGTCAATGAGCCACCAAGATCTTATCCATCCAAAGAAGTTGGAAATATTTACACTGAAAAACAGAGTAATAACCTTTCTGTAGCCACCAATCCTCAAACTCTGACTTCATTTATATCATCTCTTTCAAAGCCTCCCCCTTTAATTAAACACCAACCAGAAAGTGAAAGTTCAGTAGGTAAAATACCAGACCACCTTCCCCATCAGATTGCATCTCACTCAGTGACAACTTTCAGAAGTGATTGCAGGAGTCCCACCCATTTGATAGTCTCTTCTACAAACACACTCCGCAGTATGCCTGCTTTGCATAGGGCTCCAGTGTTTCACCCACCAATCCATCACAGTCTGGAAAGGAAGGAAAGCAGCTACAGTAGCCTTTCTCCTCCAACTCTGACTCCAGTGATGCCAGTAAATGCTGGTGGGAAAGCTCAAGAATCACAGAAGCCTCCAACTCTCATTCCTGAGCCAAAAGACTCTCAGGCAAGTTTTAAGAGTTCTTCTGAACAGAGTCTGCCAGAGATGTGGAGATCTAATAATAACCTCAGCAAAGAGAAAGCTGATTGGCACGTGGAGAAAAGCAGTGGAAAGTCTCAGGCTGCAGTGGCATCTGTCATTGTGCGCCCACCTTCCAGTACAAGAGTCGATAGTGTGTCCACTGTACCGTTAGCTTCCAAAGATCGAGTTTGTGAAAGATCTTCAACTGGGGCGAATAAAGCAGATTACCTCACACCAGAAGCCACAGAGACTGGAAGATTCATTCCACCCAATGTGAATTTAGACAGTGCCCATGTTAAATCTGAAAAGAACTCAGATGGTGCCTCTCAGGGCAGTGTTTCTATTTCAGTCATGTCCGCTGTAAATGCAGGCTGCAATACCAAAACAGACGTAGTTCCATCTGCTGCCACAACCACCATTGTTTCCAGCTTGAGCATCCCTGAAGCAGCTTATTCTTTACCAAGTAACACTTTGGCCTCTGTGCCCTTAGAATGCACCTCTTCAAAAAGTGTTTGTCAGTCAGTGGCGCAAACAAAAGAAGGCCAAGTCAGCACTACGGTTCTAGTTACTCCAGCCTGCAGTAAGACGGGAATCCTTGCTCAGTCTGGCTCTGGCTTCGCAGGCTCAACTGATTTTATCCATTTAAAAAAGCACAAAGCAGCATTGGCTGCAGCTCAATATAAAAGTAGTAATGTCAGTGAGATGGAATTTAGTGCTGTGAAAAATCCTACAGTTTCCACATCTCTTCCCCTGGATAGCACCATAATCTGTAGTGCAGGTAACAAAGCAATCTCTGTAGGAAATGGGCAGGCCTCCCAGACAAGCCAACCAAATTACCATACTAAACTGAAAAAAGCCTGGCTTACCAGACATTCAGAAGAAGATAAAAATACTAATAAAATGGAACATTCAGGGAATTCTGTATCTGAAATTATTAAGCCATGTTCTGTCAACTTAATAGCTTCTACATCTAATGACATACAAAGTAGTGTAGATGGTAAGGGGGAGAAGTACATTCGGGATGATAAGGTCAGTAGGAGAAAAGCCAAACGCACTTACGAGTCTGGCTCTGAAAGTGGAGACTCAGATGAAAGTGAAAGCAAGTCAGAGCAGAGGACTAAAAGGCAACCTAAGCCAACTTACAAAAAAAAACAGAATGACTTGCAGAAGAGGAAAGGTGAAATTGAAGAGGACTTGAAACCCAACGGAGTCCTGAGCAGGAGTGCCAAAGAAAAAAGTAAATTGAAGTTGCAGACCAGTAACAGTGGTGAGTATCTCAGAGAAAACTGAGTGTAGGAGCAGTAATGGTAGGGGTTTGTTGTTGTTGTTCTGGTGGTGGTGTTTTTTAAAGGTCTTGTTTGTTTTGGTCTTTTTGAGACAGGGTCTCCCTGTACATCCAGCTGTCCTGGATCTCACTATGTAGACTAGAACTCGCATATCTGACTGCCTCTGCTAACCTAGTGCTAGGATTAAAGGCTTGCACCACCATGCCCTGTCTAAGGTCTTGTTTTTAAACTCCATTCCCCAGCACCTGTAAGAGGAAGAGAAGACTTAGACTTCCTTTTTAAAGAAATACTGAACTATGACCAGATTTAAATACACCCTGTTTATCACTTAGGCACACTGCTTCCTGCACTTAGGCACCCTGCTTCCTAGTCCTGTGAGTATGGTCTATCATTTTCACCAGGTCACAGGATTGTAAACTTATTGAAATTACCATCATTAATGAGAGAAATTAAAAGATAGAAGCTTATGGTTTTATGTTTATTTCTATATCTAATTAACAGTTTGAGAATGAACACTTCAAACCTGGTAATAGTTATATTTTCCTTTGTGGCTACAGCTGAAGAAAATAATGTGTACGTACCAGTAAAGTCACTATAAACTGCTTTTATATGTCTTTTGAAATAGTTTTTCTTAGTTTACATATTTACGTGTAGGCTTGTTGTACAATGCAGAAACCACTTAATGGTCTTACATCATATCTTCATCCACACACAGTATATTAAACGTGACGGTGTGGATGCTCAAGCGTGCTGCCATAGTACTTGGGCACGTGAAGACTTGTTGGTGCCTTTTCACAGAATGGGGTTTTCCCACATGCCTGTGTAAACCATAGGCAGAGTGAAGGAGCAACTATCAGGAGGATGGAGTCCTCAAGAAGGATATTTAGAAAGGGAACAAATGAAGGACATGTTCACATAGAGGTACTAGAGATACTGACAGACTGAAGTGCAGGTATAGTCAGAAGACAACGAAGGACACTTCCATTTAAATATCAAACTCTACCTGTTGTTCTTTCTTTCTCACGTTTTTGCTTTGTTCCTCCCTAAGAGAGTTTATAGTAAGCTTACTGGTCAGTAATTGTTTTAATCTCGTATAACATTTCCTTTGATGTTAAGCATTCAAATTTTTTTAAACTTCCAGAAAATAGCTTTTAACATTTAGAAAATACTTTTGAAGTAAAAATTCTTAAATTATTATTTTTAAATATTTTATGTGTATGAGTGTATTGTCTGCATGTGTATAAGTGTACCCGTGTCCTGCAGTATCCACAGAGTCAGAAGAAGGCATCCAATCCCCTGGAAGTGGAGTCAAGGATTGTAGTTAGCTGCCAGGTGGGTGCTGGGAGCTAAACTCAGGTCCTCTGCAAGAGCACTCAGTGCTCTCAACTGCTGAGCCATCTCTCCAGCCCACATTTTCATGCTCCAAGCCATCCCCAGCCTCTGCAGTTAAATGTTCATTTTTAGTCAGAAAACAGAGACAGATTGCATTTAGCTTACTGCAGTGTAATAAATTAGTTAAATAAACGATTGGAAGAAAGTGTGCCAAATAAAAATTTATCAACGTGCCTTATACAGTGGAGGAAAATCTTTTTTTTTTTTTTTTGATGACAGGGTCATCCTTTAGTCCTAAGCGGGCCTGGAGCTTTGCTCTGTAGTACAGACAAAAATTTACTCCCAGTGCTTTCTTTATACAGTTAAACTTTTTTCTCTTTTTTTTTTTGTTTTTTTCCCCTTCAGTCCCCAGCTGGCTGGGCTTGCTATGTAGACCCGGCTGTCCTTGAACTCACAGAGATCTGCTGCCTCTGCCTCCATAGTTTTCTGGGATTAAACGGCGTGTGACACCACCACACCGGCTGGGAGGAAAATAAACTTTTACTACAAGCATTAGAGACCATCATGATAGCAAATGTGCATGTTTACTGTATTAAACCAAATGGCTCCTTTTCATAAGCTAGAGACAGACAGCAAAGGCAACAACCTTTAAAAAAATCCTTAGCAATTTAACTCACTTTTAAATATTGCTATCTATGAAAGATACTATTTTGTTTTGAGTTGGGTTTTTTCTGTAATTAGATTGCTTATACTACCAATAAATAGGTGTTTATGGGTGCTGTAAATGAGAATTGTGGTATAAGTTTCTCCAAGCAGAAACTTGGTTTTAATGAGAATACAATGTGGGTCTTTTTGGCATGTGTGCATGCCAATTATTATTCCCATCACTCGGAAGGGGAGCAGATGGAATCTCTTGATTGTTTGAGGCCACCCTTGGTTTCTAAATAAAACCGTTCAGGCCACTAGGCTGCTATCAGTGATAGTTTTGTTAATCAGGCAAAGCAGGGCGCCAAACGGATTCGAATGGTCTGCCTCTGATAGATTTCAAACATGCGAAATGATTGTGAAAGCAAGGGTAGGAAATTAAATTTATTTCCAATTCTTAAAATAGCCTAGGATGTACAAATAATGTCTTATAGGTTCAAACTCTTAGACAGGATTAAACAAACGTCTAACTTCTTATTTCAACCTATTCAACACTGCTGATTAACTCTGTGATTGTTTTAAATTTTTAATAGGCACTAGATTAACGGATAATTCTTGGGTTGTCCTCATCTAAAGATTCCTCCTGTTGTACAGATTAGTTTACCAGTGATATCTATATATAGATATAGTTTAAAGGTACATAAAAAAAAAAAAAAAATGAAAAACAGCAAATGAAAAAAAATGACGTGACTATGGAATTTATTTTTATTACTTTAATTTTTTCTGTCTTACTATAGATTTATGTGCGTATGTTTGAGGCACTCTGTCTGGTTCCATTACAGTTGAGAAGGTGATTGCCTGGGCTGTCGCCATTCTTTTACACATGACCGTACAAGAGATCCTCCTGCTTCATGGCTTCGTTCCCTGATCATGACACGGGAATTACTGAGAGCTCCTCTCTGGTCTTTAATGCTGGGTGTCCTGTGTGGCGCACGCCTTTTAATTTCCTTAGCACTTGGGAAGCAGGCGGAGGCTGGATCATTGTGAGCTCTCACAGGCCAGCCTGGTCCTTCACGGAGTGCGTTCACAGGTCAGCTGGGGTGCCAGGCAGGAGCCTGTCTCCGAAACGCACCACCAACACAATTCAATACAAACACAACTTATTTCCGTAATTAGTCACTGCGTCCAGGTTGTAGGACGGCTAGCCTTAGGGTTACGCGTTGCTGATGCTCTTGCGCAAGGCCCCCTGCGGTTTATTCCCCTTCGCCACTCCACATGGCCCGGTTGAGAAGCCGCTGCTTTACACTCCCAGTTTGGGATTCCGACACCTCTTTTGCAACCCTCCCACGGGCGTTGCACTGACCCAGTGTGCACAACCTACATGCACGCAGAACTATTCATCCACCCTTAAACCAAAAAAAAAATTGGCTGCTGGAGAGTAGCCTAGCAGTCTTTAAGAAGCACCCGATGCTCCTTCTGCAGAGGCTCTGTCGGTTCGATTCCCAGCACCCCATTCATTTTGGTGGTCTTGAGACCAACGTCCACCATCGATACTCCAACCTTAACCAGGCGAACTTCCAGTTCCAGGGGAATCCCGAGAACCCTCTTTTGACCTCCGCAAGCATTGCACGACACAGGTGGGCACGACTGCATGCAGACAGTAAATTTATACACATACCAAAAAAAAAAAAAAAAAAAAAAAAAAAAAAAAACTCCAAATTTATATTGTGGACTTTTTCTCCCTTAATCTTTTTTTTTTTAGCTCCAGGTGCCCTAGAGCTCACTAATGTAGACCAGGCAGCTTGAACTCTTAGTGATCCGCCTGCCTCCTTAGCCCTGGGATTAAAGGCTTGCCCCAGGCTTCTTAAACCCTTTTAACTTTCTAAAAGATACTGTTGCCATCAACATATTGATGTCAAATAGGAGGGTAGTCTAATGAGCGAAAGCTGATTTTTGTATACGATTTGTTTGGAATTTTGTTTTTTAGTTTTTTGTTTAAACAGAAAATATGATTTATTAGGTTATTAGAACAACCGATTGAATTTAAAGGACAAGATGAAAAATGGGGCCAAAAATGTCAGGAACCAGGGTAAGTTCATGGAGCCCAGGAATGGGAAATAGGTCTGTCTACACCACAGGGGACTCTCCTGCCCCTCTCCCTTCTGCCTCTTTCTTTCCTTTGAGATTCTTCCTGTATCCTCAGGGTGCTTTGCAATTTCAGGACCCACATATCCAAACCCAATGAGAGAAAAAGGGGACCTTTATCCCAGCATCATTTGCATTTTAATGGGGGAAGGACTCTTGATTTGTCAGGCTTGGGGCACATGTCAGACCATACCTTGGGAGATTGGGTTCATTCTGAGTACAAAGCAAAGTTGTAGGGCAGACAGGGCCTCTTAGAGAATTATGGACACACATTTGCCTTGCCTAGTAGTTGAGGCAGCCACTCCAATCTGTGGGTCTACATTGAGACTTAAAAAGAAAATAAAGTTAGAGACAATTTGTCAAAGGGGTATATAGACAAACTTAGATGGCATTGCTGATTTGAGGCCATGGTTACAGGTATAGATTGATAACCTAATTTTAACATATGAGAGCCATCACTGTACTTAGAAACACAGGTCCAGGGCTGAAGAGATGGCCTAGTAGTTAAGAGCACCTACTGCTCTTGCAGAGGACCCAGGTTTGATCCCCAGCACCTACATGGCAGCTGAGAACAGTCTTTAACTCCAGCTCCAGGGGAATCCAACACCCTCTTCTGATCTCCGCGGCATTGCATGGATGCACAGACCTGCATGCAGACAGTACACTCATACACATAATAATAATAATAAAAAAAAAACAAAGGTCCAGAAGAACTTGGGCAGTCACATGACTGATAAAGAGCTAGAGTCAGTATCCTTCAAGGCATTGCTGTGACTGTAGTATCTTTACTTCTATTGCATCCTTCCCCAAACACATTTGTTCATGTTGTTCCCTTGGTTAAGCTATCAGTGATCTTCCCATTTTGTTCATTGATAAAGTTGAGAGCTTTTATTCTGTCTGACACAACCTTCCTACCATCTTTTCCTGACTATCCTTTTTACCTGTAGCTCTCAACCCCTGCCACACATCAACTGTTAACTTTTTTTTTGGTCTTTTTGAGACAGGGTCTCCCTTTAGTCCCAGCTGGCCTAGAACTCACTCTGTAGACCAGGCTGGCCTTGAACTCACAGAGATGTGCCTGCCTCTGCCTCTGCTGGAATTAAAGGCACAAGCCTGGCTTACCGTTAACTTTTGAACCATTGTTAATGACTCCATGACATCCTTTAGTTGATATTTACATATGTTCCTCTTGGCATTAAAGATGCAAACACTGCCCTGTTAAGCATATTCCTGGTCTGGTATTTAACCTGAGAAGGCTTGAAAATAATCTTCTTTGATTCTGTGCCCTGCCTTCAGGGTACCTTGGATTAGGGATTGAATTACTAAAGCCCAATCTGGACAGAGCCCCTGTTTTTTTCTGTGTCGTTTTTTTTTTTTTTTTCCATTGTCACAAGTACATAAGAAACAATTTAAAGGGAGGAAGAGTTCATTTTGGCTCACAAGATTTTAGACAACTCAGTGCATGCTTGGCCTGGTCCATTGCTCTGGGCCATGGAGAGGCAAAACATCGTGGTGGAAGGATGGGGCAGAGAAAAGCTGCTCACCTCATCGCAGTCAGGAGACAGAGCACACAAGTGTTCTTCCTCCATTTCCCCTTTTAGTTTATTCAAGACCCAGTCTTCGGATGGTGGGTCCCACATTCATGGTGGGTCTTCCCACTTAGTTGCTGTGAAGTCAGTCATCTCTGGAAACACTGATACAGACACACCCAGAAAGTATTTCTCAATCCAAAGTAATTAATCAAAATTGACATCTGCTTGTATTTTGAGACTGGGTCTCCCTTGTAGCCATGGCTGGTCTGGAATTCACAGAGTTGGGCTGCCTCTGTTTCCAAGTGTTGGAATTAAAGGCAGATGCTACCATGCCCTGCTCTTGTATAGGGATTCAGATTTTATTGATTGATTGATTGATTGTCTTTTCAAGGCAGGGTCTCCCTGTAGCCCTAGCTGTCCTGGAACTCACTCTGTAGACTAGGTTGGCCTTGAACTCACAAAGATCAGCCTGTCTCTGCCTCCCAAATGCTAGGATTAAAGGTGTGCGCCACCACACCCGGCTTTATTTTCTTTTTCATTTTATTTGTATGAGTGTTTGCTTGAATATATGTAAGCGTACCTGTGTCATGCAATTCCCGTGGAGGTCAGAAGAGGACATTGGGTCCTTTGAAACTAGAGTTAGGACAGTTGTTACCTGCCGTGTAGGTGCTGAGACTCAAACCTGGTCCTTTGCAAGAGCATCCAGTGCTCTTAACTGCTGAACCATGTTGCCAGCCCTTGTATAGGGATTTTTTTTTTTTTAATTTGGTGGTGGTGGTGATGTGTTGTTGTTGTTGTTTTTTGGGAATGGCTTGCTCTGTATCCCAAGCCGGCCTGGAACACATGTTCATCCTCCTGCCTCCGCTTCCCAGAATAGTGTTACTGGTACGAGCCTCCACATCCAGCTGCAGGTTTATTTTAATCTGAGTCTCATGTTTGCTATTACATCAATATGCATATCATTTAAGAGTTCAGTTGACTATAAAATCTACTGTTTTTCTGGATACCAGCATACAATTTTGGTTCATGTGATTAGAATGGGTTATCAGATAAGCATGTTATGTAGGCTTAGTAGTTGTCAATCATACTTGGGAGTTCAGTCTTTTCTGCAGTCTGGTTTTTTCTGCAGTCACATTTGTGTAATTTGAATTTCATGTAAAAGAAAATAGGCTTGTGTTAAGCATAAACCTGCTAATTAATAATCTCCTACTGATCTTACAGCTGGCATCCCACGTTCAGTATTGAAAGACTGGCGAAAAGTCAAGAAACTGAAGCAAACTGGAGAGTCTTTCTTACAGGACGACTCCTGCTGTGAGATAGGGCCCAATTTACAGAAGTGCCGAGAGTGCAGACTTATTCGAAGTAAGAAAGGAGAGGAACCGACTCACTCACCAGTGTTCTGTAGATTTTACTACTTTAGACGGTAAGTTAAAATAAATGATGAGAGGTATAGTTACTGAGGATTGGACATCACACTAGTATTCTGAGAGGCCTTTTTCTGGATGTGGAAATGCATCTTTAATTTTATAATTTTTAATTTTTATCTGTTTTGATACAGTCTTAAAAACTACTAAACCTATGTAACATTTAATAGTAGTTAACTTTTACATTTCTTTCTGAACTATTTACTTCTAATGAGAAAATGTTAGTGTTTTTTTCTTTTTCTCCATTTTGTTTATAGGGTGGTATGTTTTGGTATGTATGGTTTGTTGATTTGTTTGGGATTGAACCTAGGGCCTCACTTGTGCTAGGCAACTGCTCTACCACTGAGCTATATGTGAAAATAATTCTCATCTTCTTTTGTTGTTTGTTTTGAGACAATTTTGTAGCCCTTGTTGGTCTGGAACTCACTATGTAGACCAGGCTGGCCTCAGTCTACCTACCTCTGCCTCCATGTGGTGGAATTAAAGATATGAGCCACTGTGCTCAGCTAGTAGCTGATAGTGTTGTTTTTTTGTTTTGTTTTTTGTTTTGTTTTTTATAGTATTTTTCTAAATGTGGTTAAGAAAATAACCAGGGCTGGAGAGATGGCTCAGCAGTTAAGAACACTGACTGCTCTTGCAGAAGACCTGGGTTTGATTCCCAGCCCCCACATGGCGGCTAAGAACCATCTTAGGCTGGGCGTGGTGGTGCATGCCTTTAATCCCAGCACTCAGGAGGCAGAGGCAGGTGGATCTCTGTGAGTTCAAGGCCAGCCTGGTCTACATAGCAAGCTTCAGGCCAGCTGGGACTAAAGGGAGACCCTGTCTCAAAAAGCAAAAAAAAAAAAACAAAACATAAAAACAAAAACCAGCTATGGCTGCTCTCGTAGAGGACTTGGGTTCAGTTTCCACCACCCACAAGGCAGCTAACATGTGCAACTCCAATTGCAAGATATCCAATGCTCTTCTGGCCTCCATGGGCATTGCACACAAAGGCACACTTTGATAAGCAGGCAAAACACTCATATGCATACCAGTAATTTTTTTAAAGTAGGAAAGGCTAGGTAACCTGCCAATAGAGAATGCTTAATGTCTCATAAACTACAGCTGGCCTCTCAGGTTTGGAATCCATCCTTGATCCTATAAAGGATTACACATAAGCCTGTCTCATCTGAAAATGTGCAGGATAAAAGCAGTTCTGTTACATGTACTTAATGAAAGTTACATGAGATTAAGTACTATTGTAGAGCCTTTAGTTCTGTGCATATATCAAATATTCTGTTATTTTCCTAATCTTCCTCAGAAGTTAGGAAACAATCTGTTAAATACACTTTCCTGGTGCTCAGGAGAGATTCTTAAAGGTGTATGCATTGGTATAGTCTAGCCAGTGTCTCTAAAAGGCAGGCAAGTTTTGAGAGTGCTCAGGAGTGCAGAAGAGGTCAGAAAGGAATCATCAGGGAGAGTAGTTAGGAGAGGGTAAGAAAACCTTGGAAAGTTTGAGGAGAACATATGCAGGCAGGGATGATAGAGTAAGAAAAGAACATACTGGCTTTAAAAGAAAAGGGGAGCTAGAAGGTGAGAAGTTCAAGGTCATTGTCTGCTACAGAGCAAGTTTGAAGCCAGCCTTGGCTACATAAAAGAAACCCTGTCTCAAAAATTAACCATCAAAACCTTAACAAAATAAAAATAGAAGGTGCGATTAAAAAAGTGTGAGAAGTAGAGGTTAAAATAATGTTATGGATCTCGTCCTTCTGAAAAGTAGTGATTTGTCATGATTGAGGTAACCCGCTTTCTGAAGGTAGACAAAGCACAGGACACTGAGGCATAAACATCTGCCAGTGATTTGTCATGTCAGAGGTAACCAGCCTGAGGGTGGACAAAGCACGGGACACTGAAGATAACCAACAGCCAGGTCAATTTTCTACTTTCTCTAACTGCATATCTAAAGAATGACATCCACATTTTTTTTTATTGAATTTTCGTGTATTTTTTTTTTTTTTATTGATGCTTTGTGTATTTCATACATCATTTTCCAATTCAGTTCAGGCATATATCCCCTTCCCTTCCCCCCACCCCACCCCTACCCATCCCAGATCATGCATTCTGCCGTAAGTTTTCTGCATCTTTCTCTGCTTTTTTGTTTTGTTTTGTTTTCATTTTTTTTAACAATAAGTGATAATTTGTGAGTACAAGCATCCTTCATGTAAAACCAATTTGCAAGCAGTTGTGCCCAAACCCACACAGCTCATGGGTCCCACCATCCAGCAGGGGGGGGGGCTTGTATGTTCAATCAAGTTGATCAAATGAGTGTCCAGTCTATATTGTTGTAGTTTCACCATTAACCCCAATCGCAGCCCTTACATTCTACCACGCCCCCTCTTCCACAGATTGTTCCCTAGGCTTAGAAAAGGGGCACAGGTGGGTGAGAAGCAAAACACTCTACTTTCTCTGGAGCTGATGTCTTGGTGTCTAGTCAATTCTGGCTGTTTTCTTTCACGGGCTGCCAGCTTGTCCAGGCATAACCTTTCGATCCTACTAATGAAGCACATGCAATTAGATATTTAGGTATTTAAACAGTACTAATTGTTATGGTAGGTTACTTTGGTATAGACACAGATGTTTGGATGGTATGTTAATTCATGAAGACATCCACATTTTAAATAATTTTGATTTATCTGTACAATTAGCATTTCTTAACCATAAACTCAGAATTCTAAGGTGATTGAAGACATTTTTTTAACTTTAGCAGTTCCAGATTAAAGCTAGTTATAACATACCAGAAATAATTCCAGAACTTGGGAATCTCAGCAGAATGATTGTAAATTTAAGGCCAGCCTTGGCAAAGAGTGAGGCAGTAACTGGGACATGGAGAGGTTAAAAAATAAGTAATAGTACTGGTTTGATAACATTGGGCATACATACTTCTCTGTTACTTGTCAAGTACTTGAATAGAGTTTCTAGTAGTTTACATTTGACTATAGTTAATAACAGATGTATGTTGCGCTTCCTAAGGTTTGAATGCAGAGCCTTCTGCACTCTAGGCAAGTGCTGTAGAACTGAGCCAACTCTTACTTCTTGAAATAACCTCAGATGAGTGCTGCTTATATTGCCATTAGATAATGCCTACAAGAGCTATGTACATTGATGAATAATTTATTATGAGGAACCATCCTAGTCTGTTTGTAGTTTATAACATGTATTTGTAATGTAGTGTGAGCATAAAAATTAATTCTAATCTTACTATCTAATGCTTTTATGTTTTAATGTTTCAGATTGTCATTTAGTAAAAATGGAGTGGTTAGGATAGATGGTTTTTCTTCTCCTGACCAATATGATGATGAAGCCATGAGTTTATGGACACATGAAAATTATGAAGATGATGAAATAGACATAGAAACTTCTAAATATATCTTGGATATAATAGGTGATAAGTTCTGTCAATTAGTAACATCTGAAAAAA
Source organism: Rhizomys pruinosus (assembly GCA_009823505.1). Taxonomy (NCBI): domain Eukaryota; kingdom Metazoa; phylum Chordata; class Mammalia; order Rodentia; family Spalacidae; genus Rhizomys; species Rhizomys pruinosus. Next base: position 200,233 of record VZQC01012262.1, on the reverse strand, counting down.
CAGCTTTGTCCTGGGTGAAAAAGGATGGTAAGGAAGTTAAATATAACATGCACTCTACAAATTTAATTAAAGAATTTTTCTTTGCATTTTGTTTAATCTGTGGATTAAGTCCTGCTTCTCTCCTAATTTTTTGATATTTTAATTATGACTGTACCGCCTTTTATGTACTTAAGGTCCATATCTTTCCTTTTGAAATTGATTGACTTATTCATGAAATCAAAATAAAATTTTTCCTATTTCTGTTGCTATAAAAATCAGTATAGAATTTCTTTGCATGACAAATGTGAAATACATATAAATGTGTAAGGACATGGTTTACTGAATATCAACTTGTTTAACTATGTGACTTGGCAAATAACCTCTTTGAATATCAGGCATGTGTAATAGAAAAATTAACTCTTTGTTTGCAAAGTAGTTAGATTCATGTAATTTACTTTATTTACTAATAAAACCCATGAAACCAGCAAGTGGACACATAGGAGAACATTGAGGGCCACAGAAAGGGCTCTTGCCCAGTTGAGGGCTGGCTGACTAACATTGAAGCAGGACCCCAGTAGGGCCAGTGTGGGTGCATCTTCTAGTCTGTCATCTTCTGAGAGACATGTCCCTTAGGAAAACTCTCATCCACATACTGTTGGAGTAGCACTGGGCCATAGTAGGAAAGGGAATGGCTGTCCAGACAAGATAACTGCTCTCGCTCTATAGACCAGGCCGGCCTTGAACTCACAAAGAACTGCCTGCCTCTGCCTCCCAAGTGCTAGTTCTTACGTACCTAGCACAGTAATGCTCAATCTTAGCTTCTTTCTCTCCCTCTCCTTCCCTAATACCGGTGCTTTGGCCCCCAGAGTACATAGGACAGTGACTGGAGGCAGTTGTCATCTCAGAAGTGAAGAAGAGAATAACTTCTGTTTGGTATCTAATGGGAGGGCCGCTGGTCCTACATCCTGTGGTGTACATAGAACCCCCGTGACAATTACCAAAGCGTCATGTCATGCTTGAGAAGCTTGTCTCAAATACAGCCAACCATTTAGTTTTTACTTCTGATAGTCTTCTAAAGAGATGAGTTGTCTGAAGAAATCTGCTTTGGAACCTGTAATCCCAGAACTTAGTAAATGCTAGCAGTAGGGAGTATAGTTAGTGTCCAGCCCACGCTGCCTATTGAGATCTTGTTTCACAAAGAGAAGAATCTACTATTGTTTTACATTAAGATAGCTCTGGAAAGTCTGGATTTGCATCACATTTTTATGTTTGCTGTGTTTCAACAACAACAACAACAACAACAACAAAAATGCACTCAACAAATCCTGCTTGTCTTTACATTTCTGTTTTCTCTGTATTTCAGCCAAAATTGCCTGGAAAAGAGCAGTGAGAGGTGTACGGGAGATGTGTGACGCATGTGAAGCAACACTGTTTAACATTCACTGGGTCTGCCAGAAATGTGGATTTGTGGTTTGTTTGGATTGCTACAAGGCAAAAGAAAGGAAGAGTTCTAGAGGTTGGCTTATAATTTAGTAAAAAATGGGAATAGTCTATGTTTCTTATGCTTGTTATACAGTCCTTTTTCTATAAAATTAAATGTGTTTTTTTCTCTATTTTTAATTATGAATATACTATATGAGGATGTTCCTTTTTCTGTTAATATCTAAATTTTTTAGAATTAGCCTCCATCTATCTACCTGTCTGACCCTAGTGAGCATATCCATTCTCTTAGACAGTTTTCTCAATAGCCACTTTAGGATAGGCCTTGTTTTCAGGTTCCAATTTATGTGATTTTGTTCTCTTCCAAAATCTGTCAATTTGATAATCTTCCATATAAATCACATTTCATTGCTTTATTTTCTACATACCAGCTTAATTTTTTAAAACATTATTTTTATTTTATGTGTATGAGTGTATTGTCTGCATGTATGTAAGTGTACCTGTGTCCTGCAGTCTCTGTGTAGGTCAGAAGAAGGTATCAGATTCCCCTAGGACCCACTGTGTGGGTTTTGGGAATCAAACCCTCTGTAAGAGGACCCAGTGGAGACCCTGTCTCCAAAAGACCAAAAAAAAAAAAGGACCCAGTGCTCTTAATTGCTGAGCCATCTGTCTCTCCAGTCCCATTTCACTCTATAATTTCCCCCCAAATCATACTGGGCATGGTGATGCACACTTATCCTAGGCAGAGGCAGGTGGATTTCTGTGAGATTGAGGCCAGCCTGGTCTATATAGTAAGTTCTAGACAGCCTGGGACTAGAGAGACCCTGTCAAAAAAAAGGAAAAATACTGCCACTAGAACACTTATCCCTGGAGATATTAAAGAATGAAGAAGAAACCTTTGTATTTGAAAACAGGCTTTGAAACCATTGTGTATAATACTAGAAACATAAACTGTACACATGCCTCTTAATATAGCCGAAGATAGTACAGTTTAAAAAGCATCAAAATTGTTATAGAAAAGGCTTACCCAAGTTCAGTATGTAACCTTAGTGGTAGAACATGAGATATACAACGAATAGCAGTAAAAACGTGAAATGGTGCATTTTGACAGTTAAAAATAACTTTTTAGATGCTGGGGATGTGGCTCAGAGGTAGAGTAACTGCTTTGCACATGTTTGAGGCCCTGGAGTTGATCTGTAATGTCATGGGTGTTAGCGAGTGGCATATTTTTAAGTTAATTCTATTTTGCTATATTTCATGTGTACACATAACATATGCTATGAAATTCTCATATGAACCTGGACGGGCCTGCTGTTTGTCTGCATGGTGCTGTCCGTTTTGGAAATACAACTTAAACATGGCCATGTCAGTTTTCAAGTATAGCCTGTGTCTTTAGTGTGTGTGTTGTCTGTGTTTTCTATGTTTCATTTTACTTTAAAATTAAGTACTGTAATAAACCAGTGAGGAGGTTTAAATGGATCTCCTGTTACATAGTGGTAATCTACTTAACTGTGTGCAGTATAAGCTACCTTTACAGGTTACTGTGCACACTTTGGAAAGGAAAACCTCTCAAATAACATGGATTTTATTTACTGATAATTGGTTTTAAATTTTTTATTGTAGGGTTTTCATGAAACAATAGTTCTAGAGTTTTTAGGCTGAATTTATTGAACTTTGTAATGAGGGGGCATGCTTATAGTGACATCGTAAATAGATCATTTTATATAGAGGTGTTTTTTTGGGATGTCAGGTTAACAGCTGCAGAGAGCTTACTTGAGAGCAACACCAACAATCAATAACTGGTTATATACAATGCCAACCTTTTTCACATTTCTATGGACTGTTTAGTATTTTGTTTCATTTTTGTAGGGGCAGTTATTGAACCTGGGGGCCTTGTGCATGCTAACAAGTGCTATACCTCTGACCCCAAGCCACATGACAGTTCATGAACCAGTAGCAAAATGAGGTAGTAGTACCCTCAAACTTGCCATATAAATATTCTAATATACAAACACTTTGGGTCATAGAAAATAAGTGCTACAAATTAGAAATAGTATAGAAGTGACCAGTAATGTAATGATAGCAGAGAACAGTCATTTTAGAAAGGCTGTCACTTCCATTTTGTATCACTAGTTTTATTAAGGATAAGCTGGGTGTGGTGGTGCACAGCTTTAATCTCAGCACTTGGGAGATGGAGGCAAGCAGATCTCGGTATACATAGTGAGCTCCAGGCCAGCTGGGGGTATAGGAGACCCTGTCGTCCCAGCTGTACTGGAACTCGCTCTGTAGACAAGGCTGGAGGCTGGCCTTGAACTCACAGAGATCCGCCTGCCTCTGCCTCTCGAATGCTGGGATTAAAGGCTTGCCGGGCTTCCCTAACACTTTTTTTTAAACTTCTTATGTGTATGATTGTACTGTCTGCATGTCAGTTTATGCACCTGTGTCATGCAATGCCTCGGAGGTCAGAAGAGGGCGTCGGATTCCCCTGGAACTGAAGTTAAAGGCGGTTCTTAGCCACCGTGTAGGTGCTGGGGATCGAACCAGGGTCTTCTTCAAGAGCACTCAGTGCTCTTAACCACGGAATCATCCCTCCAGCCCCAACTTTTTTTATGTTTCTTTTTTTCACGGAATCATCCCTCCAGCCCCAACTTTTTTTATGGTTTTTTTTTTTTTTTTTTTTTTGGTCTTTTTCGAGACAGGGTCTCCTGCAGTCCCAGCTGTCCTGAAACTTCACTCTGTAGACCAGGCTGGCCTTGAACTCACAAAGATCCACCTGCCTCTGCCTCCCAAGTGCTAGGATTAAAGGCGTGCGCCACCACACCCGGCTCCAACTTTTCTTAAAAGAACAAAATATTGGGTTGTGTGTGAGTTCCAGGACAAAAAAAAAAAAAGTATTAGAAGATGTCACTGAAATCTATATACTAATTAAGCTCTATGTATATAATCTTCAATTTTATACTTTGAAAATATCAATAAATATCAATGATGTGAAACAAGTGATATTCTTTCACAGATAAAGAATTATATGCTTGGATGAAGTGTGTAAAGGGACAGCCTCATGACCACAAACATTTAATGCCAACTCAAATTATACCTGGTTCTGGTAAGTATGTTTTATTTACTTTGTCTATAATAGATCATGATTACTTCTTATGGAAAGAATTCCTAAGGTTGTTTTAGCTGGGTATAATGGTATAATCCAACATTTGGGAAGCTGAGGCAGGAGGATTGCTATGCTTGATTGCATAGATGGCAAAGTTCTGTCTTGATAAGAAATAGCTAATTCGCTCTCCTGGCGATGGTCTTTGGAGACACTCAGAATGGTCCAGCGTTTGACATACCGCATAAGTATGTCAGCAAAACTAGGCTGTCCCGAACCCCTGGTAACAGGATTGTTTACCTTTATACCAAGAAGTTTGAGAAAGCACCAAAATCTACATGTGGTGTGTGCTCAGGCAGACTTCAAAGGGTTTGTGCTGTGAGACCTAAAGTCCTTATGAAACTGTCCAAAACAAAAAACACATCATCAGGGCCTATGGTAGTTCTATGTGTGCTTAATGTGTCCAGGACAGAATCAAGTGGGCTTTCATTATTAAGGGGCAGAAAATTATGGTGAAAGTGTTGAAGGCACAAGCACAGAGTCAGAAAGCAAAATAAACGTGAGGATTTTTACGTAATAAACCACAACTTGTTCTGTTAAAAAAAAATAAGGCTATGTGAGATTTGCTTTTAAATTGTACAATGTCTTTTCTGTATAGTTCATACTACAAAATCTATTTTCAGTACCCACTAAACTTCCTGGTACAGCATGGTGCTTGTAAATAAATTGCCATGGAAATTTAAAGCAGATTTTTGATGCACAGCAGAGACTAGTTGTATATGAGAAATGGTAGTTTGGGGGGTGGTTTGTGTGTTTTTCCTCATCTTTAGTTGTCTTTGAGGCACTTGTACAAAAATAACTTATTCTGTTAACTGAATTCTACTCTAGTTACAAACAATGGCAGCTGTTTTGTTGACATTCTGAATGCTTCTAAGTAAATACATTTTATTTAGGAAAGCTATAGAAAACATTAATAGTAAAAAATTTAATAAATTTAGGGGGAAAGTCTTGCCAGATTCACTGAAGAAAATCTCACAGGATCATTATAGAAGAGAGAAATTGGGACTGGAGAGATAGCTCAGTGGTTAAGAGCACTGACTGCTCTTGCAGAGGCCCCAGGTTCGATTCCCAGCACCCACGTGGCAGCTAAGAAACCGTCTTTAACTTCAGGTCCAGGGGAATCCGACGCCCTTTTCTGACCTCCTCAGCATTGCACAATATGGGTGCATCAACCTACATGCAGACAATACTGTATGTGTACTCATACACATAAACAATTAAAAAAAATAAAAAGAGAAATTAAAGATAACATTTGAATTTATAATGAAATATTTCTAAGAACTTTGAGCATTTTGAAATTTTTGAAATAGACAATGAGGAAAGGAATATAAATCAGGCTGTGATAATTCAAAGGGATAGTACTTAGAAATAACTGGCAGAAAATTAAAAGCTAAGAAAAAAATCTGTTCCCAAACTATAAAATATGGTGAGAAAAATGTGTAATCTTGTCAGTAAATGCTAATATTTTCATTAAATGCTATTTTGTTTTGCAGTGTTAACAGATCTTCTTGATGCCATGCACATCCTTAGGGAAAAATATGGTATCAAGTCCCATTGTCATTGTACTAGCAAACAGAATTTACCAGTTGGAAGTTTTCCTACGATGAATGGTGTATCTCAAGTAAGTTAAAAAAATAATAAGTAAAATATTCAAAATGGGGGGCTGGAAAGATGGAGCACTGCTGCTCTCGCAGAGGCCAGGTTTGATTCCCAGCACCCACATGACAGCTAAGAATCAGCCTTAACTCCAATTCTAGGGGAATCCTATGCCCTCTTCTGAATTCTGTGGGCATTGCAGGAAAAGGATGCATCTACATACATGCAGGCAGTATACACTCATACCCATAAAAATAAATAAATAAGGGGCTGGAGAGATGGCCTAGAGGTTGAGAGCTCTGACTGCTCTTGCAGAGGACCCGGGTTCGATCCCCAGCACCCACATGGCAGCTGAGAACTGTCTCTAACTCCAGTTCCAGGGGAATCTGATGCCCTCTTCTGACCTCCGTGGCATTACACGACACAGGTGCACCAACCTACATGCAGACAGTACATTCGTACACATAAAATGAATGAATGAATGAATGAAACATTAAAAATATTCAAGCATCATTCATGGTAAAATACTCAGCTTTGCATGTTAGGTTGTCATTGCTTTTTTGTTGTTATCTTGGGTTTGGGGCATGGAGATTTGAGAGGGAGTCTCCCTGTAATCCCAGCTGGCCTGGAGCTTGCTGTCTAGAATGGGCTGAAACTTGTCTAGAATGGGTGGCCTGGACCTTACAGAGGTTTCTCCCTGCTTCTGTCTCCAGAGTGCTAGACTAAAGGCTCAGGCCATCAAGCCTTGCCTTTTTGTATGTTTGAAACCTAGTTACATAATTGCAGCAGCATAAAGGAAATTGGGGAAAGATTGCAGCAAGTTCATTGCTAGACCCTATCTCCCACCCCCCTCCAAAAAAAAACCTTCCAATATAGGCCTGTCTTCCTCTGTTACTTTATTATAATGACTTTTTAATTGAATAATCAAAGAAATGGTGTTTAAAAATTACACTTATTGTCTAGGTTTTACAGAATGTTCTCAATCATGGGAGTAGAATGTCTCTGTGTCTGCCGGAGTCTCAGCAGCAGAGCAACCCTCCGCTGTCTGAGAGTGATGGCGGCAGCCCCCACAGTGGGGCCAGCACAGATAGCAGGCTGACTCCTCCAGAACCCCAGTCTCCACTTCACTGGTTAGCTGACCTTGCAGAGCAAAAATCCAGAGAGGAAAAGAAAGGTAAGTACAGCTCTTCTGTACTTCAGTGTAAAGTTCTCTACTTTAGTAGAAAGCATGTGCTAAATGTTGTGAAATCTTGTTTTAGAAAACAAAGAATTTTCCATTGAAAATGAAATTAAAGAAGAGGGAGAACAAAGTGACCCTGATTTCCCAAGTGGCAGAGCATCACCTCCAGCGTCCCAGAATAATGAACAGGGCTCAACCCTAAGGGACTTACTGACCACAACAGCCGGCAAACTGCGCGTGGGCTCTACAGATGCTGGGATTGCTTTTGCACCAGTGTATTCAATGGGAGCCTCAGTGAGTGTGATGTCGGGGTTTTGTTTGTTTGTTAATTTGCTTTTTGCACATGCTAGGTAAGTGTCCTACCACTCAGCTATTCCTCCAGCCCCTTTGGTTTTATATTTTTTGGAGACGTGGTGGTTAGCTGTGAACAACCTAGCAAAGCAGATGCAGGTCAAATGCTGTGTGCTTAGTGGCGAGGCCTAGTCTCACCTCATTTCTGACATCATCTCAGCTACAAGGCTAGAAGTTCCTTTGAGGCCAGGAGAACTTTTGATACCCCTTTAGAACCTGAATATCATATATGTAGTAGTAGAAAACAAAACTGTGTGGAATTGCCTGTAAGATACGTGAAAAACAAGTTTTAATTGTGAGGAAAGGGGGGGCATTATTGCATAAGTAGTTAAGTATATAGTAGCTTTTAATGTATACAGAACAGTCTAACCACCTGCCCCTCTGGCTGAGGTCCAAGCTAGTGTGAAAAATAGGAAGGCTGTGCTTCTAACCTCATCAGACTTGGTATTTCTCACATTACCAAATTTATTCTGGTCCTTATTTTTAAGGAAAGATGTAGGGCTGGGATCCATTCCACTGGTCTAGCTGCATGTGTCACAAAACGACGATTATTGCTTGTGTTGTTGTTGTTGTTTTCCTGTATTTAAAACAGTGCAAGTTTAAAATACAGTATATTAACTGGGTGTAGTTGTGCATACCTTTAATCCCAGCTCTTGAGAGGCAGGGCAGGTGGATCTCTGTGAGTTTGAGGCCACCCTGGTCTACATAGTAAGTCCCAGGTCAGCTGTGGCTGCTGGGAGACCCTGAGTAAAATAAACATTTTCCTCTCAATATAATTTTTGTCAGAAATTTTTTCTTTTTTCTTAATAGAGTGGCAAAAGTGGACGGACTATGCCTAACATTCTTGATGACATAATTGCTTCAGTTGTTGAAAACAAGATTCCACCAAATAAAACCTCCAAGATAAATGTAAAATCAGAGCGTAATGAAGAGCCTAAAGAAAGCAGAAAGTCTGCCAGGAATGAAAATAGTAAATTATACAGTGATGTACCACATTCTTGGGTCTGTGACCAGCATATTTTATGGCTTAAGGATTACAAGAATAGTAATAATTGGAAACTTTTCAAAGAGTGTTGGAAAAAAGGACAGGTGAGTCTTTTAAGCTAATTAACTGCATTCCTTTCCTCATGGACCTGAAGTAGATTAAATAAAAAAGTATGACCTCCTTAGGGATAGAAACCAATGGGGAGAAGTAAGACCACAAAAAGCACCAAAAAGATGATATATTAAAATGACTTAAAAAAATTTTTTTTATCAAGATCTTACAGGGAACTAGTGATGTTGTGGTAGTTTTGATCAGTGACTGTATATAGAATTGTCTTAAATTTACAAAGTTTAGTCCCTATTTTTTTTTTAATTTTATTTATTCTTTATGTGTATGAATGTACTGTCTGCATGCAGGTCTGTGCACCTGTGTCGTGCAATGCCTCGGAGGTCAGAAGAGGGTGTCGGATTCCCCTGGAACTGGAGTTAAAGATGGCTTTCAGCCGCCATGTGGGTGCTGGGGATCGAACCCGGGTCCTCTGCAAGAGCAGTTGGCACTCTTAACCACTAGGCCATCTCTCCAGCCCCCGTCTCTGTATTTTATTGCCCTATATTCATGTATTCTTGGACCAATGAAAATTTTTACCTTTAATGCTTATCATACATTTTAAAAACCTAATATACTTTTTTTTTTTTTTTTGGTTTTCTCCCTGTAGCCCCAGCTGTCCTGGAACTCACTGTGTAGACCAGGCCGGCCTTGAACTCACAGAGATCTATTTGCCTCTGCCTCCTGAGTGCTGAGATTAAAGGCATGCATCACCATGCCTGACCCAAACCTAATATACCTTTAAGTTTGTTTATTTGTTTGTTTGTTTATTGGTATTTTCAAGATAGGATCTCCCTTTAGCTCTTTAAATTTATTTGTTTGTTTGTTTGTTTGTTTGTATTTTCAGGACAAGGTCTCCCTTTAGGTCCCAGCTGGCCTGGAGCTCACTCTATAGATCAGGCTGGCCTTGAACTCACAGAGATCCACCTGCCTCTGCCTCACAAGTGTTAGGATTAAAGGCGTGCACCACCACATCCGGCTAAATTTATTTATTTTTAAATATTTATTTATGTGTTTAAATGTTTTGCCTACACGTATGATATAGTATATAAGAAATTATGAAATTGTACTAAGGCTTGTCTGCATGGACTGTGTAGCAGGGCAGTGACACCAGCACTTGCTTAAATAAGTAGTATATGCTGCTGCTGTTCTGTACAAAGGGAGAGATACTCCATTTATACTCGGGTTTTGAACAGTTGATGTAAACAAAGGTTAAACTGAACTCCTCAGAATATACATACATACACATAGTTTCAAGAAAAAGAATGCTGCCTAATAAGTAAGTACACTGTGGCATCTCATAGAAACCTTACAGCAAGAATGCTAAGGGACTTGAGGTGGACCTTGCCCAAAACAAACAAGATCCAGAACTCTTTATTTCTTCATTGGCTCCTGTTTTTGAACATCTCTCTTCTGCTTTCTATTGGTAACATCTTACTATGCTGAGAATGAGATTCTGAACTTTCCTCACTTACTGCATTGACTTCCCCTTCTCTAAAGCATCCTTTAAAAAATAAATACAAAAATCACTTTATTGTAATGAACTTACAGAAACAGCACTGAGCTAGATTAAAGTAGCCGCTCTGACAAACACCTGGTCCCAGGCTCTGTATATCTCCATGAACTTCTGTAGCTGGTCTGAACCCATGGAGTTTCACTTAAGGTTTTATACTTTAGCTATCAATTACATTCTTACGCAATTATCCACCACAAAAAAAGAAAAAAAAAATGTTAGACTAAAAGAAATTGAGCTTTCTCCCCTCTGATGACTCCTGTGTTCTGTCCTCCACCCCAGCCTTCATCATTGCCCAGTCTAACCCTTTCTTGTTCATCTTTGTTAATAACTGTCTAAGAAAGTGTTCAGCATCCGTAGTCACAGGGAAGTAGGTGCAGATTAAAACTGCTCTGAACTAGGCATGATGGCGCATGCCTTTGATCCTAGCACTTGGGAGGCAGAGGCACATGGATCTCTGTGAGTTCAAGGCCAGCCTGGTCTACAGAGAGTTCCAGGACAGCTGGGGCTACAGGGAGACCCTGGCTCAAAAAAAAAA